>CAVNYN010274993.1:0-13452 GCA_963692815.1 Nyctanthes arbor-tristis
TAGAACCTTGAGTTACTCAACAAATCCTAATAAAGCATTAAAGTAGATACACTATCAATTACATCTCTGTAATGTCTCAAGTTCTAAGTACTCGAGACACTACTAAATATATTCCATCTCCTTTTAGAAATGTAGAAATTTGATATTTAAATAAGTAACAGGGGAAATTTTTCTCTTTATTTAAAATAAACAACATTTCATAAAAAACCAATGTTCAATAATCTCAAATACAACCATTGTCAACAATAGCAGAACATTCGAACTTTAGAATAATAACATTGTCAATAATTATTCAACGGGTTAATTGCTCCTAACGTCCCTAACCTTTCAAGTAATTATCAATCACGTCCCCAACCTTTAATTTTCCTTTTGTACATCCTCAACCTTTAGTGAAATCCCTTTTTCAATCCCTGTTGACGGAAAATGTCCATTTCATCCGTTAATGGTGGGGACATTATTGGTAAAATATAAAAAATAAATATTTTAACATATTTTAATTTAAAAATTTCTTAAAAAAAAGAAAAAAGAAAAATAGGGGACCAAGAGGCTGCCTGCCATTTCCGGCAGCCAGATTTCCCCTATGCTGTCGGAAATGGTGGAAATATTTTCTTTTTTATTTATTTTTTAAATTAAAATATGTTAAAATATTTATTTTTTATGTTTTACCAAAAATGCCGCTGATATTAACTGAAGAAATGGACATTTTCCGTCAACATGGGCTAAAAAAGAGATTTCACTATAAGTTGAGGACGTACAAAACGAAAATTAAAATTTGGGGACGTAATCAATAATTACTTGAAAGGTTGGGGGACATTAGGTGTAATTAACCCTTATTCAAATAACATAAAACATTAACCATTTATTCATTTTTTTAATTGTTATCCCTAGTGGAGTCCCCGCCAGTTCCAGAATCTGAAATGTTTTGAAATAAAGGGTGAGTGTTTCGAAAAAGCACCCAGTAGATTCCCGCACACTAACTTTTAAACATGCAATATATATTATGCAATTTAACATATGTACACATGCAAATTATATCCGTGGGCTTGTTTTTCAACAAACTAATTGTCTATTTTTTAGGCATGTCAAAAATGACGAGCTAAGTCTGTGGGCTTTCAATTAAGGTGAGCTATGCTATGCGCATACTTTCGATGTCAATTCCATAAATCACATACAGCAAATGCATAAATACATAATATGTAATTGCATCATATTTATCATACACATAACTTTAAAAATGACTTTAGTAAGAAATCTACCTTAATACGCTTTCAACTAGACAGTCAATTATGAGTCAAATTATACTCCTTGTATAGATAAATAAATAATTAATGTTAGAAATTTGAAAATATTTAAAATTTAATAAAAGTATGAATTTAAATTATGAACTTTAAAAGTGTTTGGACTAAAACACAACTTAATAAAAGTTTAGGGTTAAAACATAGTTTGTCAAAATCCTTAGGACTAAAATGGAGAAAACTGAAACTTTTGGAACAACAAAACTTCAATAAAAATTCAGGGACTGATATCGAAAAGGTGTAAAAACTGCTGGGGTATATTTGCTTTGAAACAAAGGTTTTAGACTAACTTAAATAAAAGAGAAAGTTTCAGGGACTAATTTGAACAAGAACAGAATGCGAGGGATCGGATTACAAAAAGATTTGATTAAAACCCAAATCCCCAAAATCTTTCTGCCCCAATTCGAAATAGGATCAGAGAGCAGAGAATTGAGAGGGATCGCTGGGAGTTCGGACGATGGGGTCTGGGTTTGAAAACGGAGGGTTCAAGTTCCAGTGGCGAGGCAAGATCACGATTGAGGACCGTAAAGAAGAGATTCGGATGAGAGGCCAGCGGTTCGAGGAAGCAGTGAAAGCGCGACCTTTGCGATAGAGGCGCGAATTGGGACGCGAGCAATCGGAAGGTCGCGGGTCGAGTGTTGGTTCGAGAGGGGTTTAGAAGCTTTGTCCGAGGGTAGCTATGGCGGCAGTGGGTGCCTGAGATGGAGAGTGGCGGAGACGGAGGTTCGATGTGGCTGCGATGGGTTCGAAGACTCCGGCAAGAAATTAGTGTCTCCGGCGAGGTTTCGACAAAGGTAAGTTCATGGGTTCTTGGCTATGGATTTCTGGTCAGAGAAATCGAAGAGGGGCGGTAGTGGGGTTGGTGGTTCGGAGTTTCGAGAGCAAAGGCAGTGGCTGCCTTATGCGCTTTTGTATGTATTCGTGTACATATGTGTATGCCTTTGGGAATGAAAACTGATTGAGTTCTTAAAGGCGGATGGAAATCTGCTGAAATGTTTCTGGGTGTGTGTTTGTATCTTTCTGCTGAATTGGTGTAATTTTTCTGGGTGCGTGTTTCTCTGTGTATGTATGGTGAGGTGTTGCTGTGTATGTGCGTGTGTATGTAACTGTGTATGAATTTCCCTGAACGTATTGGTTTGGAGTGCAGAGTGTATGTATATATCTGCTGGAATATCTTCTGGGCGTGTGAATGGATGTAATTGCAGAGGATGGCTTTGTGTAACAGCGTGTGTGTGTGTGTGTGTATAATCTGGGAATGGGAACGTTGCAGATCATGGGTAGATTATGGGAGATTGAGGGAGATGTGTTACAGAGAGAAAGATTGACTGTTTTCAGTTAGGCAATGTCTCTTTTTAGTTACCTTTAGTTACCAGGATATCTGATTTTTCAACCGAGGGTAAAGAGTGGACATGGTCCAAGTATTGTTTGGCTAAGTTAACTCAAAAATGGGCTTTAAATTAGCCCTGAAATTATCTAAGAACTTAGGGTTATTTGGAATTTAAAACAAGGGAAATTTACTCGTTACTTGTTACAAATGTAACTATTTGAAAAAATAGTACAAATTGTAAAAAATCGAGTCTTTGTATCAGTTTGACTAAACTAATTGCAAAAATACGTTTTCCCTCAATTTAAGGAAATATGAAATGAAAAGGGAAAAAAGGACAAAAACAAGTTTTAATAAACTCAAAAAAGGAAGGAAATAATTAAAATCAATGATTAATGTAATTGTCTCCTACCATAATTGAAATACTAACCTCTCCCAATCGGATTAGTACACTGTCTCCTATTATAACTGAAACACTAATTTTTCTTTTACACTAATTGTATCCTAGCATAAATGAAATACTATTTAACTGTAATTTCTTTTCTGTCGAGAAAAGATATAAGTTTAGTACTTTCCTCACATTTGCTTTGGTGTAGTTTGGTCAATGCAATTTACCACGTAGGATAGGAAAAAAAAATTGTGTTCTTGAATATGTTGCGAAAGCAATATATTGATGAAATCCTATTTAATACGTTACGTGGAGTATGTTACAATTTGTATATTGCATATTGCTTCAGTGAAATACATATCAATGTAATTTATTACAATTCATACATTATATTTAACTTGTTACAATTCGTACATTACACATTGCTTTCGTGAAATACGTTACAGTGTAATTTATTTGACATTAAGTTTTTAAGTGTGTAAAATATAAAGGTGAAATCCTAAAACTTATTAGACAACGTGTAATTTCCTTCAAATTTGAATTATGTATAATCCCTGATTAAAATTCATAAAACTTACTAATAATAATGAAGCTAGTTAATACAAACTACGGGATGATTTATTGTAACTGATGAAACTTGTTACATGCTATGTTAACTTTTGCATGACTTGTAATAAGTTTACACAACTTGTAAACTTGTATCTATCTTGTAATGAGAATAATTGATGAGATTTGTAACGAAGATAATTGCAACGAGAATAAACTAAAAGAAATTAATAATACACAAGTTAGTTTACAAAACTAATGAAACGTGTTACACAATATGTAAACTTATTACAAAACCTGTAGTAGGATTATATGACCGGTAAACTTGTATCCACCATATAATGAGAATAACTGACGAGAATTGTAACAAAGATAATTGTAATGATAATAATAAACTAAAAGAAATTAAGCACCGTGATCTTGAACCAAAGGAAAAAAGAGAACACGGAGAAAGAAATCAAAAAATGGATTTCAAAATATATGCGGTCTCGGAATACTCGCTGCTATGACATCGCTATGGGATCTAACCGGAAAACTTGAAGGAAAATTGTGGAATTGTTTGATACAGAGGAGATGGAGAAGATGACAGAGCCCAAAAACTGGGGGAAAAATCAAATGAAAGAGAATTCCTTGTACATTGTTTAATTAATTTGCATTAATAAAATGCAAATTTGTGAAAGGAAAAAGGAATAATTGGATTTTTTAAAAACTTAGTTAACAAAATACCAATACAATTAGCATAAATAAAAATAGTAGTTTTTCAAAATGTTTTAAAAAGAAGTATTTTTCAAATATAGTTGGGGTTTGGGAAGTGCTTAATTTCCTCTTAAAGAAGAAAATTGCCTCAAACAAGAAAATGGATAATGGGCTTTATCTAAAATTGGGCTTAAAAACACAATTGAATTTGGGCTTTAAATGGAATTGACTTAAAACATTTAAGGGTTTTTTAGATATAAACCTCTTTTTTATGATATGATTTTGAAAAGTACACTGAGTTTTGAAACTATTTGTAAAAATACCCCACCCACTTGTAAAAGTAACCCTAGTATATTTTAATTAATTTCAGTTTTTTACTAAATTTAATTATAATTATAATTATTTTTATAATTAATAATAATAATAATATTATTATTATAATATAATATAATAATAATAATTATTAATATGCAGTGTTTTTACTACAAAACCACTGCCGTTCATAACCGCTGCCGTCGTCACCGCTAAATCATTAAAAAAACTAGTGCTAAAATCCCTAAAAAAGAGGGAAAAATCCCGTAACGCATCGTAACATGGAAAAATTGTGTTATTAGTAATAAAACCTCTAAAACAAATACCGTAAAACATCATAATATGGAAATAGAATTTGGTAACATAACGACCTAATAAGCTCAATAAAAAAATGGTAACAACAACTCAAAAAGTCATGTGAAAATAAAAACAAAAAGAATGATAAACAAAAAAAAAAAAAACAACCCCAGAAAAGGAAAAAAAACCTGGTAACAACCCCAGAAAAGGAAAAAAACAAGGGTAACAATCTCAAAAAATAATGCGAAAACAGAAAGAAAAAAGAATGGTAACAATCAATAAGGGAAAAAATTGAAATGGTGAACATTGAACATTATTAGAATAGAAGTGAAAATTGAAAAAACACAAGAAGAGCGAAAAAAAACAACAGTAACAGCCCTAGGAAAAGCAAAATAAGCATGTCAACGAGTATTGATATTGAAGAAACACAAGAACACAATGGTAACAAAAAAATCGATTTCATGTTGAACAAATGAAAAAGAAAAGGACAGTAATGGTCTAAACAAGTATTATGTTAACACAAAATTCGATCATGAAATGGTGTGAGTATAGAAACTTAAACTCCAAAAACCCAATATCATGTTATGGGAAAAAAGGGCAAAATCTAAAATGAAATGTTAAAAAAGAAAAAAGAAAAAGAAGGTAGAAATTTAAAAAAAAAAAATTTAAATCAAGCAATTGCAGATGCGGCAGCCACAGCCGTCGGTGGTGAATGAGGGAAAAATGTTTCGAAAAATTTAAAAAAAAAAAAATGAATGCAGGCTAATTGGTGCCAGGAACAAATGAGGGGAAAATGTTTGAAAAAAATTTTAAAAAAATTGAAGACAGGCTAATGGGTGTCGCCAAAAGAAAATAGGGAAAAATGTTTAAAAAAAAAAAGAACGAAGGCAGGCTAAGGTTGTTGTTGTTGTCAGCAGCCGCGGGCGCTAAAGCTGGTGGAGGCGATGGTTGGATGTGGCAGTGGGTGGAGGGGGAAATGGGTGGCAGTGGGTGGAGGTAGCATTGGGAGGCGTCTAGTGGAAGTGGCGGTGGGTGGTGGATGGTGGATGCGGTGGTGTGGGTGGATGGTTTTGAGATGAATGATGGAATAATTAGAGTTTGTGTGGGGGTGGGATTATATAATGTGTATTAATGAATTTAAAAAATATTTAAATTAATAATAATAAACAATATAATTTTTTGTTCAAATATAATAATAAAAAGAAAAAAAGAAATAACACGGGTATTTTTACAATTAAAAACGGTAAATCTACAATTAGTTTTAGTTTTAGATGTATAATACAAGGCCCACTTAAAAAAGGGATTAATTGTCTAATTTTATCAACATTTAAAATTTCTTAGCGCCAAATAAATGAGAATTGGGCTAAAGGAATTGAACTATTAATTAGTCCAATACTAAAATTGGACGTCGTACGCAAACATCACATAATTAGACTCGCGATGGAAATCTAACTACGAACTTGGGTTTTTCTTTTAAATAAAATAGACGAGCGACGTAAATTCTTTTAAATCTTTGTCGTGATCAATAATGAAATAACGGATTAGGGTGGTAGCAACACGTTAAAAATTCTTTAAGATCTTTAGAATGGTAACTTTCATTTACGAAAATTCCAGACGCTACATCTCTATGTAGCTCATAGATCATCAAGCAAACAACTGATTGTCACATGCATCTTATGTACTTTACTTGACATGCCTCTAAAATTTTATTTCCTTAAGTGACTCAACAAGAAATAAAATCTTAGTTAAAATCGACCCACTCTTCAAAAACTTCGAATGTTTTATCGTGAAAAGCATGTCCACGAACTAGCAGCCTTGAGTGATTCAAGAAGTTGACATCGGTAATGTACTCTCGGGTTTCACTATAACAGTGGAAGGATCAATCTCACCACAATCATGTATAATAATAACATCTAATAGTTAATTAATTATACATAATTAATAAATGTGAATCATTATAGGTTACATCTATCCAATCTTCTTGAGCCATTAAGAAGACTAGATGGTTCATTCTTAGGAGACATCACATTCAATCATCAAATGTTAAATGCAAATATTCTCCATTTCCCCTTTTTCAATTTCTCGCATATACAAATTGCCTTGTTATATTTCAAACAAGAAAAGTGAAAACAAATTAATCGTAGAATCATAACTAATATCTCATACCAGTTTATTGCAACCAATCATACAATTTAAGTCCATAATAACTAGTTTAATTAATTAAGTAATTTCGCATAAATAAAGTCAAACAATTAATCATATTAATTAACAAACTTTATTAGCAATTGGGGATTACCACAAAATAACTCTTTATTTTGTTGTAAATATCAAATCCATACTTTGATACAAGTTTTTGAAAGATTTAGGGTCGAAATCATAAGTTGAATTAAGTCAAAATTCAACTTTTGACTTTTGTCCAAATAAGTCAAAATTCAACTTTTGACTTTTGTCCAAATAAATAATGTGGCAATACAAATTTTTACAAAGTTTAAATTTTGACTTAATTGAAAATTCTAAAATTTGCAAAACTTTTAAGTTGTAATTCAAACCCAAAGACCAATTAGTGAAATTTTAAAAAATATGGGACTAATTCTGAAATTTCAAAAACATTAAGGTCCATTAGTGAATTTCAAAAAGTCAAAGGATTGCCAATGCAATTTTAAAAATTATATCCACCTCCCTCTACATGTCAAAAACATGAGGGGCTTGCTGTGTAATTTTAGAAATTGCACAACAGGCCTCCATCCCAAAATAATCTGAGGCCGATAGTACCTAGCTGCCCCTGTGATGTACCGTCTGACAGGTGTTGCTTTAGAAGTAGCCTTGTCGGTGGCTATAGCGGGTCCTGGCCCCTCTTATGCTGCTGCTGCTGCGTGAATGCTGCAGTAGCACAACGATCTGGGGTTGTGGCGTGCTGCTGCTGCAACTTCTAACGCTGCAATAGTAGTGCTATCCACTGCAGGAACAATTCTGGCAGCAGCCTTACCTAAACGCCACATTTCCGGCATTTTTTTCCTTTTTTTTTAGTGGTCGTCCGCCCATGCAATCTTCTTGTTCCAATTAATTATTTCATAAATAATTTGCTAATTTGGAAACAACTTCAAATTTAATCTCCTTCTGCAAAACTCAAATCAGATTTGGACCTGCTTTGAAACCAGATTTCATATTCATATAGAAATCAAATTTCTAAAATTTTATTCTTCAATAACCAAATCAAATTAATACAAAACAATAACAATTATTGTCAAATTCATCAAAATATAAAACAAATTTTAATGAGTAACAAGGGAGACTATGATACCACTCTTAACAATTGAACAATATCTACAAGGCGAAAAATTAAATAAATATTCAATTCTTTTGCCTAGGATCGACCTTGTACTTCAAAAGAATTTGTGATAGAAAAACGCCTCTTTGATGAATACTTCTTGCACTTTCATCTCTTTTTCCTATTGCTTAGTTGTTTAGATTCTCTCTTTTACTTGATTGCGCTTGTTTCTGCTACTTTCGATTGTAAAGACAAGTACCCCCTACTGTGGGTATCATCTCTTGAATTGTATAGAATTTCCCTTTACTTTAAAAAAAGAAAAAAAAAAAAGAATTTGTCATTTAAGATTGAGTTATGGCGGGCTGAGTAACTAGATACGTATGGTTAAAAGAAATTATTTTCCTTTTTCCTTTTTTATTATTTTTAATTTTTTTTTTTTGCTTTTATTTAGAAAGTAAGGGGTTATTAAAGAAAAAAATATTATGGGGTATGATGGTCAATTTCAAAGGATTAGGGAGCTTATGCGTGGGTTTATGAAAGGCTGAGGACCCATGGTGTTGGAAAAAAGGTTTGAGACCTAATTGATGCAATGAATAAAGGTTGGGGACCATATTTGAAATTTACCCTAAAATGATTTTCCCTAAAAAACTGCAGGTCTCATTTAAAATGATCATTCATTTAGATGTATTGTCCTTTACAGGGGAAAAACAATAATTATTTTATCTTCTAACTACAAATCAATCAATTAATAGAAAGAATGACACTAATATTAGAAAAGAAATAGGTAATGCCAAAAATGTAAGTTTGACCCAAAATTCCATATGTATCAATATTTGTACCATGAATGCTCTAAAATACCCCTATGCTTGACCCACGAATGCTCCAAAATGCCCCTATACTTAATACCTTCTTTATGAAAATTTGCCACCCAAAAAATTTGCAAAGAGATCCCAACTTCACAACCATCAATGTCAATGAAGCATTGCCGAATCGTTAAAATCTCAAGTATAACAACTTACCACTGTTACCCCCTCGTCGGATATAATAGCCAACAAAACACGAATGTCCAACATAGCGTATAGAACAATCTGTTGCTCTCACCGTCGCCGGAAAGCCCGTCAAAATCCCTCACACGTGTGGCCGAATATTGCGAGTAGTTGTCACGCGCTGGTGTTGTACTTCCACTGGAAAGTCATGGTCTACTAGCCTATGCACCCCTTCGCCTTGATTATGCAGCTGTTGTCCGTTTCTCCAAATGATGTGTGGTTTGAATGTAATCGGAGTTCAAAGGTGGTGGTTTTCAAGCTTTTTTTGGAACAGAAACTACTCTTGGCATTTTCCATCCTGGTTTTTGGTTCGAATCAAGGCCGCCGGTGGCTAGAGCTCCTGATCTTGGGGCCGCTGGGAGACGATGACAGAATTGCATCAATTTCTAGGGTTTTCAGATAAAGGACTAGCAGTTGTAAATTTGACAAATTTTGGGTAAAATTGCAATTTTGAGATTTAAGAAATAACTGCAAATAAAGGGCTTGGGAGTTTCATTGCAATTTCCTAGAAAGTTCATGTTCATAGGTGTTTTGGACCATTTACGAAAATAATTTGACACATTTGGCATTTTGTAATTTATGTTAGTTTTTGGTATTATTTATTTATTTTCTAATAGGGTTAATTTCACTAATTGTCCCAAGCTTTTGAGTTAAGTATAAGATGAGTCTCTAATTTTTTTCGACCTCCTAGGTCGCCAACATTTTATAAATTAACACAAAATGTCCTTTTTTATGGATTCCGTCAATATTGCCGTCAACTTTTCAATAAAATTACCCCTTAAATTTTTAATTTTAAAAACAAAAGGTTTACAAATATTAAAAATAATAAAAACATTTAAAAAAACCCACCAACCCTGCCCTCCCGTGCCATCCAAAGAATGGCTACCGAAAATGGCAGCATTCTCGTAGCCAACTGGCTACCAGAATGCTGCACCTTTGGCATTTTTGCTGGTATTTTCAGCAGTAAATGCCGGGATTCAACCCCCTTTTTTTGGGCACCGAAAGTGCTACCACAAATGGCAGCAGTCTGCTGTCATTTCTGATAGTACTTTTGTTGTCAGAAATGGCAGCAATTCCTGCAGATAAGAACTTGTAGGGGAGGGGTGGGTGTTTTCTTTTTTAATTTTTTTATTATTTTTAATATTTTTAAACTTTTTGTTTTTAAAATTTTTAATTTCACATATCGTCTCTAACCTTTGGTGTTAGTATCAGCTGGGTATCTAACTTTTTTTTAACCTGTTGGGTCCCCAACATTTTATTAATTCGAATATATGGTCCTTTTTGATAATTTTCGTCAATTTTGCCGTTAACTCATTGTCAAATTACTATCTTGCCCCTTATCTTTTTTAAATTAAAAATAAAAAGTTTAAAATATAAAACTTTTTTAAAAAAAGAAAAGAAGAAGGGGGTAAATCCCCACCCTGTGTTGTAACTATTTACATCCAGAAATGGAAGCCACCGTGTTGCAGAGGCAGTAAAACTGCCATTTCCAACAATAGTTTCCAAGTAGCCACTGTGTTTCCTTTGTTGCGATTTCTAGTAGCACAGTGGCTGTTGAAAATGGCAGTAGGGTAGCAAACAGGGAGGTGAATCCCCCTCTATGTTGCTGCCAAAACTACTGTAGTTCCGGCAGCAACACAAGGGGGTTCACCCCTTTTTTTTTTCTTTTCTTCTTTTTCTAAAAAAAAATTTATATTATTTTTTATATTTTAAAACATTTTGTTTGTAATTTAAAAAAATAAGAGACATGATGGTAATTTAACAGATGAGTTAACGGAAAAATTAACGGAGCCGTAAAAAAGAACTATATATGGGAATTAATAAAAGGCTGGGAGCCAAGTGAGTTGAAAAAAAAAGGTTAGTGACCCAGTCAATACTTGTGACCACTAGGTCACCAATGTTAATAAAGGTCTAAGGTCAACTAAGGTCAACGGTTGTAAGGTTTTGGAAACGGGATCTCGAGATCCCCGCCCAACTTAACGACCTAGCGACCAGGCGACCAAAAGACGTGCAAATTCATTCCAATGACCTAAGGGATGAATCTCCCCTACGCGCCGCCGGGGTTCAAGGCGTCTAGCCCCTACGTCCACGAGCTCATAGCTTCTCTATCTACCTCCGCGATAATGGCGGATTTCATAATTGTGAACGTACCTTCAAACCACAATACCATTCTGGGGTGCCCAATCTTATACGAGCTCAGGGCTGCAACAGATCGGAAGAGCACACGTCATGACATTCCTTACCTGCTATGAAGCGGCCATTGTGCGAGGCGACCAACGGGTAGCACGAGAATACAATATGGATTATGCTGAGAGTACAACTGCCCCGCCAGAAGTTCGCACATTTAATCCTAAAAAGAATGGAATAAAGTCAACAATCTACCAGAGCTCTTCTTGCCGGTTCAGTAAGATTGGCCCTTGCTCTTCTAAGAAGGACTCGAACAACGAGAGTCACGAAAAACCAACCTCCCAAATCAGCAACCTTACCGACGTGCAATCCAAAGTAACAACGAAAAGGACCAATCAAAGGAAAAGACCTGGCAAAATCCTTACCCGGTCCTCGAAGGGAAAGCGCCCCCTCCCTGGCAGGGCGGTCAAAAGCATAAGGATGATCGAGAAATACTCAAAAGACACATAGTTAACACTCCCATTAGAGGTGGAGCGCCTTGGAAGGGAAAAATGACGGGTGTCGGGTACCAACTCTAAAATTTGTATTGTCTCCCACTTTTTGTAAACTGCCAGGTCGTTCACACGCCTGCACGAGCTCTATAGATTTCAGAACTGCACTTTTGTCAATTAATAGTTGATATCTCGGAATGACAAAACATTTATTTTCGCTATGAGATACCCTCCTTGGAACAAATACAAGGCAAATCCGCAACTGCTCTTCCGATCTGTTTTGCGATCAAGGTTAGAACAAACTTCTAAACCGCAACCTAACACTCAAGTAAAAGGTTTCGCGATCAAGGTTAGAACAAGCTTCTAGCCCGTAACCTAATACTCGGGTAAAAAGGTTTCACGATCAAGGTTAAAACGAGCTTCTAGCCAGCAACCTAACACTCGAGTAAAAGGTTTTGCGATCAAGGTTAGAACGAGCTTTTAGCCCGCAACTTAACACTCAGGTAAAAAGGTTTCGTAAACAAGGTTAGAACGAGCTTCTAATCAGCAGCAACCTAACACTTAAGTAAAAGGTTTCGCGATCAAGGTTAGAACGAGCCGCTAACCTGCAACCTAACACTCGGCTAAAAAGGTTTCACAAACAAGGCTCGAACGAGCTTCTAATCAGCAACCTAACACTCGAGTAAAAGGTTTTGCGATCAAGGTTAAGATGAGCTTCTAACCCGCAACCTAATACTTGAGTAAAAGGTTTCGCGACTAAGGTTAAAATGAGCTTCTCACCCGCAATCTAACATTCGAGTAAAAGGTTTTGCGATCAAGGTTAGAACAAGCTTCTAACCCACAACCTAACACTCAAAGTAAAAGGTTTCACGACTAAGGTAAAAATGAGATTCTTATCAGCAATCTAACACCCATCTAAAAACGATTCGCTCTACCTACGTAAAAACCACAACTGAAACAAGCTTTTGGACCGCAACCCTACACCCAAGAAAAAAGCTCCACGATTGAAAGTTCTGACTAACTATTTGCTACGCAACTTAACATTTTGGGGCAAGCTGCATACAAGTTCAGGTTGGAGCAAACCAAAAATTTCCAGACAGACGGGCTCACACTAGGACGTATCCTCAATTCTTTATACCAATGTATACATGACCCGATACTAGAACAAGCTTCTTGTTAAGCCGTCCTAATACTTGGCTCAGAATTCGTACGGGGTTTTACAACAGTAAGCAAAAACAAGGGCGAGCTCACGGGAACGACTAACGCTAAGATTATTTAAACAAAATGAGCCAACAATTGTAAAAATTATTTACTTCATTTAAGAGTACAAATATCAAAAGGGTTGAGTTACAAAAGAACTTTTAAGTACGGCTATTAGAGGTTGGAACCATGTTCCTTCCAACTGAAGCATTGAACTCGATTTCTGTAGCCCTCTCCGGCAAGAACAGGGGCTTATGACTGAGAGATGATCTCGACCACATTTTCCTCGTCGGAGCTCACATAGCCGCAATCCTCTTTCAACCTGGCAACTTGCTCTTGGAAGAAGACCAGGTCACACTCAGGGCGTTTCCTCACAATCTTCCTGAGGATCTCCTTGGCTGTCTCATAATAGAGGCCGACATTAGCACTCTTATACTCCTCAGAGGTCTTATACCTCTCTAC
>CAVNYN010274996.1:0-11831 GCA_963692815.1 Nyctanthes arbor-tristis
ATACTCATGGAGTATTATAAATTTCCCCAATAGAATGGAGAAAATAAAAATAAATGGAGATAATCGTGAATGCTACAAAAGAAATATGATGGTGAGACTGAAGCCGTCAAAGATAGGGACATTTAATGTCAAGTACCCTCATTCTAGACGTCTACTACTACTTTATTATTATTTTTTTTCATAACATACTTTATCATTACTTTTAATTGTAATTTGCTTCCACTTTTTTCTTTCTTTTTCATTTTCACTTGATCCCTTTTTCCCCTACAGTTCTTTTTATTTCTTTTCAAATTAAAATAACTAGATTTTTTCACTCTTGTGTTGCACGGGTAGAGTTATAGTATACATTCATATCAAAATTAACGTGTGAGTGTGTATATCATTTTATAAATAAAGTACAATATATACTAGTTATATTGTATAAAATTACGAATTGATATGCGAATTACAATTTACAATGAAATATTCGTAGTAAAATATCTGAGTTCATAATTCTGGTCTCCTCTAAACTCGTCATACAAATTCATACATCCAGCCTATATAAAATTGTAATAGTTAGCAGTTAAATAATTAGAGATGACAATTTGACCCATTAATTTATAAACTCGTAGAGATATGTCTCTAATATGATTAACTTGTCACACCGAATAGGGTCAAAAGAAAGAGTATGACGTAACATTATCTAACCCACTGTGGGTCCAGGGTGGGTGTGAGTCAGGTTAGACCCTCACCATAGACCTGGTGACCCACGAGACGTTTTTTTTATTTTTAATAAATTTATTTAGAAAAATTTGTAGAAACTATTAGAGATGGGAATTTGACTAAATTCCATTAAATCCGTGGAAGTTTATTTTTATTTTTTTATTATATTATTTTTTTGAAAGGATTTTTCTGTTGAATTGAAAGAATCATCTTATTATATTAGTTAATGTTAGGAACTTTAAATTTTTAAATAAAAGTTTGTTTTATTTTACGTTGATCAATTAATAATGAGTTGCACAAAACATTAATTGAAAGGGGAAAAAATTCATGAGTCCTTTTATCGGTCATGGTGGCATCCCAACCCATCCCATGACCCGACTTTTCTTGATCCGCTATATGAATTTGTAGGTCTGGGGCAGGTCTGGGTAACGTCAAGACTCATGGAACGGGTCCAGAGTATGGCTAGCCTGCCCTATTTCCATCGCTGTAAATAATCATATCACAATCAACTATTGCAACTATAAGTTTAGTCTCTTACTCGTGTGTTGTACGAAAAAATTAATTTTCAAAAAGTACAATAATAATGAATAATAAAATATTAGACAAATACATAGTATCAGATTTACGTAGCAAAAATAATAAATATACAATTTTAATTTAGTATTTGACCCATTAAATTAATATTTTATTAATATTATATTAATAGTTACCTGTTTATGCACTCAATTAATACTTTACTATATTTCACTTTTAAACCATCAAACTTATTTAATATTATTAGTTAACAGTCTAATAATATGTATCGGGCAAGTATATACTCGTATTCACTCGATACCTATTTAGATAAAAATTTTCATACTCATAAAAAAGTATTCTCTCGATATATTCTTTCTATAAGTAAAATTCAAAATTGATAGTTATAATGAAAATGTTAAATAGAGATATATTTGTAAAGAAATGTAAGTTAGACTTTTTAATATAAAGAGAACCATATATGTGAGACATCCTAATAAGAAAAATAATATCAGATAATCGCAATGGACAGGTTAATTTTTCTTTTTTGTGTAGCTCATTTTCTTCTTGTCGATTTCTTATCCCTTTGTCCACAAAATTTTTGCTAAAATTCATTATTATCTTCATCAAATAAAAATATCGATAAATTAGTACTCAATTCGTACGTTGCCCGAGAAATTCTCAATGTTTCATATAAAAAAATTAATTACATAAATATGCAAAAAACAATAAATAGTCACAATATAATAATTAAATCAAATAGAATAACAACATAAATTTAGTCAATATTTTGAAAGCTTCACATCTATCAAGAAAAAATACTAAAAAATAAATTATTTGCAGCCTATACCACCTAATCATTGCAAAATAAATGATATAGAAAGAAAGATTAAAAAAATACTCACAAAAATTTTCAAGTTAGATCATAGATGTCAAGAAAATAAATTTTAGCCATATATTACTATAACAGAATTATATTATGTATCTTTAGTTGTTGGCGTGACGCATATAAATAGATTTATAATGCAAAAAAAAAGAAGAATAAATAAATCAGTTGATTTGCTCCAAGTTATTCTAAACTAAGTTTTCATTCATAATATGAGTTATTTAAAATAGGTTTCTAAGTTATTATGAAATAAATTTTGGTTTCTATATTATTAATGACTCTGTAAAGGAAATTTTGAAAATCAAACAAGCATAAATAAATAAATAGAGATAATACTAGACAATTAGTTTATATTGTGCTCATTTTCTAATAATTCAGTAACGGGAAGAATAATTCTAAAAAATATTAATTTATAAAAAATTGAAAAATTACTCGCCGTCAAATTTACATCAGTAGCGGATAATAAAAAATTGTAAAAACTCATAATTATGTATAAATACTAAAAAATAGGAATGGGAAAACTAGAATAAAAAAGGAATATAAAAAAATAATAAACTAATATAAATTATTGAAAAATCCTAATAAATATCAAAATAAGAAAAGTTTAAATTTTAAAACTTGAAAAATAACACCAATTGGAGCACCAATTGAATCCAGATTGTTGTGCAACATCATGATGACGTTAGTAATAGAGTGGAAAAATTGTAATTGAGAATCCAAATTCAATTGAAAAATGTTGTATTATATATTATTATACTAGATTTTTTTATCTGTGCGTTGCACAGGTAGAGTTACACTATACATTTATATCAAAATTGACATGTAAGTATGACATCGTGTCATAAATAAAATACAATATATCAATTGTATTGTATAAAATTGTATAAAATTATGCATTAATATGAGAATTATAATTCACTTAGAATATTTGTAGTAAAATGTATGAGTTCAAAATTATGGTATCCTCCAAACACGTTGTGCAAGTTCACACGTCCAATCTAAATAAAGTCGTAATAATTAACAATCAAATAATTAGAGATAGTAATTTGACCCATCAATCCATTAAACCCGTAGAGTCATGCCCCTAATAGGATTAACCCGCCACGCCTAATTAGGGCAAAAAGACGTATACGAGACAATATTGTCTACTCCGCTATGGGTCCAGGGCAGGTGCCGGTCAGGTTGGACCCGCCCCATAGACCCGTGATGCACGAAGTATTTCTTTTTTTAATTTTTAATAAATTTAATTTTAAAAATGTATAGAAATTATTAGAGATGACAATTTGACCGATCAACCCATAAATCTGAGGCAATTTATTTTTATTTTTATATTAATTTTTTAAAATGATTTTTCTATCGAATTGAAAGAATCATGTTATTATATTAGTTAATATTGAGAACTTTAATATTCTAAATAAACGTTCTGTTTTATCTTACGTTCATCAATTAGTAATGCGTTGCACATAACATTAATTGAAAGGGGAAAATATTCATGAGTTTTTGTGAGTTATGGCAGCGTCCCATTCTAGCCCATCACCCGACCTGTCTTGATCAACCCCATTAATTTGCATATTTAAGGCGGGTCTGGGGTGACTTCAAGACTCGTGGGGCGCGGGTCTAGGGTATGGCAAACCCGGACCAGCCTTATGAATTTGCATGTTTAAGGAGGGTCTAGGGTGACTTCAAGACTCGTGGGCGTAGGTCTAAGGTATGGCAAACCCGCACCATTACTAACCCTACAAATAATCATATCACAGTCATCTATTGCAACTATGAGTTTGGCCTCCCACTTGTGCCTTGCAAGGAAAGACTGATTTTTAAAAAAGTTCAACAACCATGAATAGTAAAATATTGGACAAAGACGTGTTATCGGATTTGCAAAGCAAAAAGAATAAAGAGCAATTTTAGGGAGATATATAAAAGTATCATTAATATGTAACATTTTTATGTGTCACACATTCATTGGGTGATGATCACATGGCTACTTTTTCATTATCCAATACAAGTGTACCACATAAGAATATCACTTATTAATGTCCTATTTTTCATGTCTCCCTAGAATTTTTGAAAGAATAAATATACGTTTTGATTTAGTATTTAACGCGTTAAATTAATATTTTGTTAATATTATATTAATAGTACCCACTTATGTGCTCGATTAATACTTTACTATATTTCATTTTTAAATCATCTGACTTATTTCATATTATTAGTTAACAGTCTAATAATACGTATCGGGCATGTACATCGGTAGCGGATAATGAAAAATTATAAAAACTCGTAATTATATATAAATGCTAAAAAAATAGAAATGGGCAAACTAAAAGAAAAAAGGAATATAAAAACAAACTAACAAACTAATATAAATTATTGAAAGCTCATGATGAATGTCCAAATAAGAAAAGTTTAAATTTTAAAACTTAAAAATGAGGCTTAGAAGTTTTCCAAATTTTTTTTATTTCGTTTTAATGTAGGTGTTTCCTTTTTTGCATTATCTAGATTAGTGAGTTAACTTTGCGTTGAAAAAACTTATATATTGACAAAACTACATTAATTTTAAATTATTTTATGCTTAAAAAACTTTCATTAAGAATCCCAATTATTGATATCAATACTAGTTGAGTTTTAATTTCTTTAACAAAAATTTAATTTTTTATTTATAGATCTACGCTCTTCCGATCTCCATGGCAAGCAGCAACGTAAAATTTTTGTAGATAATAATTTAAAAAAAATTTATCCAATTGGAACAATTGTAAAAAACAACACTTAAACCATAAATGTAAATTGTCACGATTTTGAGAAAATTTAATTCAACATTATGATTTTCATACAATCTACGACGCTAAATAATATAAGTATATATATATATATATATATTAAAGGAGTAAGGTGGTGGATATTTTTTCATGCCTTTTCTATGACTTATTAAGATATTTGGTGATTTCATTTTTGATGTCACATTCTATATATACCATTTATTTATTTATTTATTTATTTATTTATTTATTTTGCTGCATGATTTTGAGATAATTAGCTTTATAAGGAATGCTTACCTTAACCGTGATTTTTACCGTTAAATTAATTTCAATTTTGACAATTTGATCGAGTTAATGTTTTTTAATTGGGCATTGTTATTTTAGTGCTGTCATATAATGCAAAACCTTACTCAACTTAATTACATGATGTTTCTTAATTGATAATTTCACTTGGATGGGATTTTTTTATTTTTTTCTTGGGTGCACACTTGGACTTAATTTGAAGTTTCGCAAGTATTTGTTTTGTTTCAAAAAAAAAAAAAACATAGTAATAATATTGATTATCGGAATTGCTCTTTCTTGCGTTACCATTTCTTTAATTATGTTAAAAAAATCATCACTACACTTTTATATAAATATATTTAAAATAAAACATATACATAGTATGTCTCTGAGTCAATAAATTTCTAAAAATCTGTATAAGTTAACCTTAATGATTTTTGAAGAATTTTTTGTATGGTTATTGTAATACAATGAATCAAATTGATTTTTTTTTTAAATTATGATACTCAAATTTGCCAATTGTGTAATTAAATTATAATTTTTTGATAATTTCCTGTGGAACAAAAATTTCAGTTTATCCTTTTAAATACAGGCTTACTATATTTGGGGTTAGATTATTTGTGTGAGCAATGGACAGCAGGTTGATACGGTTATACTGTAATAGTTGTTCAATAATTTCTATTAAACATTTTACTTTTATTGAATCAACTCAATTAATTTTTATTTATGTAGAATTAAATAGTGCAAAAAATATTACCGATAAATAAATCTAGATATGGTAGAGTAGTTATAAAAACTTATGTCTTATAATGCTAATAAATGATTCAATTAGCTGTATTAGTAATTTATTAAATTTTTGTATAAACTAAGATGAATTTTGTTATTATTACTTTTAGAGTCCCTGTGTAATGTATGTGTGAGAATTCTAGTAAATAATAATAACAATATAAATAGTAATAATAGAAAAGCGACATTTTTTGGGGGTTTTTTTTTACTATCGATTCAAAGACTCTAAGGAAAATTTGAAAATTATAAAATTTTGTAATTTTAGAAGGGGAATTATGGAATGAATTTTGAAAATTACGGAAAGATTGAAGATTGAAGTGATAAGGGGTAAGTATATGAATGCATAGTAATTCTAGGGAAATGTCCGTCTTTAAGGGCAAAGAAAATTTTCATGATTATTTTAGTAATATTTTGCAGTTCCCCTTTGAAACAATTGACGGGACATTAGTTTCTCATTATTATGGGAACTAGTTGCATGCACCGTGCAGTGCACGAAATAGAATAATTAGCAGAAAAATGCTTAGTAATTTGAAAAACTAAATAATTAGAGTTTTATTTGCGTATTACTCGCTCATATATATATATATATATATGTTACTAGTATATATAAATAAAATAAAATTGAAATGAACAATATTTTTACTTAGTATAAAATTAATTAAAATGTCATTTTTAAAACAATACTATTAAGTAATAAAAATGAGAATAAAGAATTTTTACAAAATTAATTTCATATTGAGCATGTAAATGAAGAAACCATGAAAAAGAGAGATAAAAAATTTATACAACTCCAGAATTACCCGACACTCACACCCTTAGTCAATATAGTGTGGAAGATATTCATTTATTAGAATGAATTATTTTTACATTTATTCTTTGTCTTATATTCTTGAAAAAATTATTTTCACATTTCCTCACCACTATTTACTAAATCTACTCTAAAAAATAAAAAGTACATAGTTTCTTATTATAAAAGATCCAAGGAAGCAATATTACAATAAATGATAAATTCTATATGATTTACTATTTACCCGTAAAATTAATTTTTAACCACTTTTCGTTCTAAAATATATTAAATTTTTTTTTATTTTTGTTCTAAATCATTATTATAATATTATTACTATTATATCCCCCAAATTAAATTTTTACTAATATATCAGGTTTCAAAAAAAATGATAAATTTGTTAATATGCTAAACACATAGCCCTAGGTTTTATGATGTGTGTTTTACTGTATTAAATTAAAGTAAAAATTTTAAAACTGACTTAATTTTACTTTGTTATTATATCATCAATCTCAGGAGCAGACACTTAATCAAAATAAGAAGAAATTTCAAGAACCCAATGCTTGAAATTTGTCCATTAACTGTTAGAATTTTGAAGAAATACTAAATCTTTGAAGATATCCTAAGAACTCACAGAATATGTGTGACAAATATTAATGAATAACAAAAGCATATTATATAGAATAAAAAAAATATATAAATTTTTAAATATTATTATAAAATAAAATGATAGTGGTTTGCAAAATATAAAACAAAATAAAATAAAATGATAGCAAAATGTAATAAATGGATAAGTATTATTTTTTCTAAACAGAATGAATAAATATTATTATAAAATATAAAAAAATATATAAAAGTAGGATAGTGGTTTTGACGGGAAAACTTACATATGACCACCATCCTACTTTAATATATATAATAATACGATTACTATACTTTCATAAATTAAATAAATAAAATAAAGAATAAAACTAATTGGGGCATCATCTGTAGAGGCAATAATCCGGCCCAAATCATTGTGCAACATCAAGATAACCTAGCCCAAACTAATGTGCAACATTATGATGAGGTCAGCCAAATTATGGGCGGGAAAATTACAATTGAGAATTCAAATCTAATTGAAAACTCTTGTATTATATATTATATATATGATATGATTATTATGTGAATTACTATACTTTCATAAATCAAATAAATAAAATAAAGAATAAAACCAACTGGGGTACCATCTATAGAGGCAGTAATCCGGCTCAAATCATTATGCAATATAAAGATAACCCAGCTCAAATCAATATGCAACATTATGATGATCTCAGCAAAATTATGGGCAGGAAAATTACAATTGAGAATCTAAATTCATTTGAAAACTCTTCTATTATATATGATATGATTATATTTTCTTTATTTCTCTGGTCCACATCAACATTTTCTAAAAATTAGGCATTAGAATGCTCAATCCAGCTACAAAGCCGTATCTATCTCTTATTAAGGAGCCTTATGGCTTACGTGACAGAAATCTAATAAAAACAGCCCCCTTGAGCCCTACCAACATGGGGCTGTTTTTGTTAGATTTTCGCCACATACGTCACCTATCTATTTACTAGGAGCCTTATCTATCACCTAAGCAAATTTCTTAGAATGCTGTCTCTAATCCCATTCATCCACGTTATATTGGCTGGTCCATTGTGAAGGAACATTGAACGTGCAGCTACCTAACATGGACATAACAAATTAATGCCAAAAATTTAACAAAAAATATTCTATGGTTCTGAAAAAATTTTCAACTTCACGGCCATTATACATAACCCTTTTCTCCCCCGTAGGGCGATAGTGGTGGAGTAATATATATATATATATATATCTTTAAAACAAAGATGTCTGTGCTTATAGGCACCGCTATTTTCCTGTCTTTTTATGTGGTGCTTATAGCCACTTCAAATTCTGCGATATACCATCTTATAAAATATTTATGGTAATTATATTTTTTAACTTTTATAAACATATTACCTTTCGCAACTAGGTTTTCTTAATTTATCGACAATATTTTTTATAGTTTTTCCCTAATTGCGAATATTTTGATAAAATACCCCAAATTCATGCAAATCAGAGCATGTTCTTATTTATGGGAGATATTTTAGAATTCGATGTAATTTTAGATCGGAAGTTAATTTCCAAAACACATTATAAACTAGGCAGTTTTTTTGGATGTATCATAAATTGGATGAGTGATATGTATTAATAATTTGTCCAAATAAATAAATTAAGAAAAAATAGAATAGTTGATATTTAGTTTGTTCAACTGAGTGTTATTATGATACTATTTCTACATCAATTAATACCTTGTTAATCGCTTCACAAATTGCAGGGGAAGAGTTAAGCTGCTAATTATTTTATAATTATTACTAATTAATTAATTTATTTTTTTATAAAAGGGGAAATAAGGGAAGAGAGAGGACGAAAGGAGCAATTCAAACTTGGGACCTCTCATTCCAAGCTTGAGCTTCCAATTATAAGCTATCCGATCTCCCCACAAGCTGCTAATTAATTATTCTAAGAAATAATATAATTTTTTTAAATAACAAAATTATTTTTTAGTAATTTTTGTGTTTATAAATTCATGAATGCCGATATAATTGTATCATTTTAGGCATACTGAACTTGTAGTTTTTTGTTATTTTAAAAAAAATTCAGGAAATAATTAATAATCGAGAAACATCGATATCCACAAATTACTTGGTCTTAATTTGTTTTATTACTCTATGTGTGTGTGTGTGTGTGTAGGCGAGAGGAATTGTAGTTCAACGAAATCTTCTAATACATATTTTTCATTATTATTATCTAAAAGTTTTTATTTTGAAAAAATTATTAACGAGAAAATTAGGGAAAAGCCATAATCCAATGGGAGAGGATATCTACTACTATAGTAACGTCCACAATTTGTATTCATTGCAATTCGCAATTTTTTAGATAATAGAGGGAAACAATTTGCGATTGATAATTTAATAATTAATGCACCATCACTATCTTTTCATTAGATTTTACAATTTTATCTTATTTTAAAAATTCTATTGTTTGTCTTGTTATATCATTTATTCGTAGCTATACTAGTTGAAGGTTAAAAGCGATGGTGTTCATGGTTTTGTGAATTAACGGTGTTTTTATCTGTGCCTTAGAATGTGTGCCAATTTCATAAACTCAATGACAACGTTTGATTATAAACATGAATTTGTTTGGAAAGAAGATATTTTCTTATTAGTTGAATTTCTGATACTTGAACTATATAGAAAATAAATTGTAATGCGTTTGATTGAAAAGTGGAATCTACAAGAAAAAATAGGAATTACTTAGAAAATTGAAAAATCTACATCCCTTAGGAAAATATTTTCGTTATTTTCAAGGAAAATATGTTTACGTAAATTGAAAATATTTTTTATAGAAAAAAATGTCAATCAAACACTACAAAAGTAATAATTTATGTGGAAAATCCCATATTCCATGGAAAATTTATGGGAAAAACACTATTTGGCAATCAAATGCACTCTTAATGTCTCTTATTATTATTATTATTATTATTATTATTATTATTTTGAAAATTAATGTCTCTTATTTTAAAAAGTGTAATTTGTCATAAAGGTTCTCACTCTTTGCTTTTATTTGCACTTTCATCCCCAAATTTTTAAGTATGGCATAGGTCACCCGCGGTTGCAAAATTCGCACTTTCTTCTAAATTCATATATATAATTAATAAAATGTTAGAGTTCGTTTGACAGCTATTTAAATGGAATCTTGAAAACTGAAATTAAATTTGAAATTCATGTTAATCAACAGTATAGAGAAATGATATCTGTGTATAGTGACAAATTAGTCATCTAGAACTTAATTTAAAATTTTTATCATTATGCACGTGTCAAGTTTTTGCACAAATGTCATTTATGTATTTTCCATGTAACGTGAATTCAAAATTGAATGTCAAATATAATATCATTCTATTTAAATTGTTGCCATGAGGGCTTTAATTTTTTTTAAAAAAAAAATAATATTTTAATAATTAAATATATATACATTTGGATAAAAGTGTAGATGATTACAAATGGTGAGAACCTATGCATCTAGATTTAAATGATGGATATGAAAATGTAAATGAATATAAGGCCGAGGACCCATACCGTGAATATTAACACTACATTTTTTCTAACCATACAACATTCTAATTGCATTTTATTTATAAAAAAAATTATACCAGCTATATAACAATTTTTTTATGAAGACGACATCGTCTCTAATTATAGAGATCACGTGTTGCCCTACACATATGGTACCATGTGGTACATACATGACTGTCATATGGGCGTCACTGTGTGTACCATGTGACACCATTGGGTGCCCACATGCACACATGGTGGTACCCATGTGTGTGTCATGTATTACCTCAATAAAATTGCCCATTACTTTATGTTCTTTAAATATTATAAAGAATTGTAAATTAGGGGAATCAAACCCTTATTTAAGGGTATAGTAAATTCTCTTTATTTTTTTCATTATAATATTTCCTACCACTGATTTGATTAATACCCAACTATCCCCACAGATTTCAAATTTCAATTGAATCTTCACAATTCATTTCAACCAATTATAATTTCTCATTATAATTTCATTGTCATAACGAGAATCAAACAGGCTTCGCTTTTACTTTTAATGTTTTTCTTTTTTTCTTTCGATTATTTCTTAAATAGAAAGATAACAATTGAGGCCATAAATCCTCTTAACCTTTCACAAGTTCCAAATTTCACTCTTGGCCTTTAAACTTGGTTGTTTTACACTCAAATCTTTATCTTATAACGCCCTTTAACCGTAATAATTCAATTTAGAAATCAAGACCTCGAAACTAAGAGCCAAAAACTAAGCTAACCTGAAAAGATTGATGATTGATGAGCTGATCACCAATTTTCTTTTGACACAAAGAATATGCAATACAATATCTTCCGAATGACAGCGGGATGCCCACAACAACATAAAAAAACAAAAATAATTACATCAACAACTTGCATATTCTAACAAATCACTAATAAAACAACACAAAATACATACAAACAAACATTTCAATCCGATTAATCAAGTTGAA
>CAVNYN010275000.1:0-10345 GCA_963692815.1 Nyctanthes arbor-tristis
TCGGGGCGGGTCAGGACATCCACAACCCGTCCCCGACCCGATAAGAGTTTGGTAAGGAATTCTTGACCCCGTACCCAACCCAATACTTAACGAGTGGGTATCCGCGAGTATCAAGTTTTGGGTTCAAAATTGCCATCCCTAACCCTATAACACATGAATTTCATAAATGCAAATACCAACTTTTGAAAGATACTATAATTGTGCTCGATTTGGATTTGCATTAACTTAAACATTTCGAAATAGTACCATCACATTTTTTTTTGGGATAAGCTTTCTTCCTCTTTTTATGGTTTTATTATATATAATAATCACTCAACTTTGATTCAATTGCAAATATTGAGTTAGATCATTTGTCAAACATTGATGACATATATTAGGTTGCTTATGTACGTACTATTTCACATTAACATGATAACGCAAAGATTATTTAAAATTATTATGACAAGATAGATATTGGATATTAAGAATTTTGTAAATCATCAAACTATTTTTCTATCTTACCTCTCTGATAAGATCAGTCATTTAGGTTATTTTATTTTATTTTTGTAGACATTTTAATTGAATGATGAAGTATCAATTTTGTTCTAATAAAGTGACTTTATTACAACTATTATTAAAGTTTAGTGATCTAATTGTCAGAAATTAAAGTTATTGTCCTCATTTAATGATAAATTAAAGTACAATGATCTAACTGCAAGTAATTAAAGTTCAGTGACCTGTTTGTCAGTGTAGAGATAGTTTAGCTACCTCAGTTACAATTAACGCTTTTACCTAATTACAAAATGAATTTCATCTTCTGGATAAAAATGATAATAGGAGCAACTACTTTGCCTACTACAATATAAATGGTCAGCCTATTTGATTGACAATGTCTCAATTGAGTTATATGATATTAACTC
Source organism: Nyctanthes arbor-tristis (assembly GCA_963692815.1). Classification (NCBI taxonomy): domain Eukaryota; kingdom Viridiplantae; phylum Streptophyta; class Magnoliopsida; order Lamiales; family Oleaceae; genus Nyctanthes; species Nyctanthes arbor-tristis. The sequence continues at coordinate 900 of CAVNYN010275000.1, forward strand.
TAGAGATGAGATCTTATCGGAGTACGCTGATTTTGATTATTCAAGCTTATTCCATTAACATGCATCAATTAATTGAAGCGTATTTCTACCATGTCTTTTCAGTGTAGAATTTCTGGTGTCTACGTAAAGGATTTATCATTTTTCTAGTTTCTCCTCTAGCTGATGGTGCAACTAAAAGATTACCTTCTAGTGTGAAACTTGGTTTTATCACCGATTGTAAGTTGGGAGTAACTTGCATGAAACTAATTTGTATGTAGAAGTCGGGAGTTTTGTAACAATTTGGAGCGGAATGTTTCGTGGAAAAGGAAAAAGTGAGGAAGAAAAGGGGTTGGGGCTTGGGATCTTTGGCACACCTCTTGGGATGTTAAGTTTCAGGTTTAATTGAGTGCTTCTGATTTTGGGTTAATTTCTATGTTTTACGAATTGACAACGTTGACGAATCCTGATCAGATTTTGTCTTGCTAGGTCTTATTACTGTTCGCTAATTGTCGTGAATAACTAATTATTATTCTGATTTTGTAAAGTTCTCTCAATTTAATTTTACGATTAAACTTAGCACACCGCATAGCAGTATATCAGTTTTATGTAAACACATTCAAAAAGGACCGACCTACCGTCTTACCTCTTAACCATTGCAAAGGCAGGTACAACAACACTTGCACAAACTGATAAGGACCATTGACACATTTGCCATAAAAATACACACAAACATATAACCTCAACATAATAATGCTTTTAAGAAAACTATGGGATGCACCTTCAACAAAAACTGCCATGACACTATCACACACTAACATGAAGCAATGTCCATTTCTAAGCTTCAAAAGCACATTGTTTAAGACAATTAACGCTTAGACAAAATGAGGAGAAAATGGAGAAGCATGATAAATTGCAAACAAGATCAGAGAACCACAAAGAACCAGAAGCCTCTCAACACCGCCCCACCACCCCCCCCCCCAAAAATAAAAAAAAAAGATAACTAGTTTTCTGTTAAAAAATTCCCCAACATGTACTTACGAAATGCAATTTACAAACGAGACAAAGCCATTTACTTGCAAAAATGCTGTTACCAAAAAAGATGAAACTGTTAACTAGTAGAATATTAACATCCAATGGGAAAAACAAGTATGAAAAATTACAGCACCTTTTATGAACTGTTGGATTTATAGCCCTTGAGAAGGGAAAAAAACGTGTATAGAGAACGTACTGCATCTAAAAACCTTCTCATTCATAGCACCTAAAATCCTTCTCATTCAATAAATGACTAACTATGATATTCTATAATTAAACCTTTAATGTGCAAATTGTGGGATAAGAGATAAGAAACAAGCTTAAAATATCAACCAAGAATCAACCAATCATGTTTGAATAATATGTGGCAAAGCATGTTATGCGATAAACATAAGATAGTAGCACAAATCACAAGAAAAGAAACAATAGAAATATTAGCTAATTAATTAACAGTGTATACGTAATAGATCATGATGAATCTGGACAAAAATAATTGAACAATAAGAAGGAAAGGATTCAAGATATAAAAGAGTGAAGGCCTTGTCAAACTAAACAAGAAAGGTGTGAGGACAAAGCGGATTAACACCCCCCGCATGCGTCCAGATTTATATAGAAGAGAAGCACATAAAAATCTAAATATATATACCACAAAGCTTAATACAAATCCTCCCAGAAATGATGAAAAACTCAACCTTAGAAGCATTTAGAAAAAGAAAGAAATTAATCACAATGAGAACCCACTGGAAAGAGAACTAGAGAAAATAATGTATAAAGATGGAGGACATCATCACTTGATTAGAGAGGTAGAGAGAAGAAGAAAACGTAAAGAAAAGCCAAAACAATATTCATAACCAAGGCACATAATACTTTCAACTACCTGCAACTGAAGAAACATTAAAGAACTTATGGCATTTTAAATGAAATAAGAAAAAGACAAATAAGGTAGTAAAGAACTGCTAGGTGTCCTGTCAAGCTACCCTATTCAATCATATATTTCTGATCAAACATCACATAACCCAAACTGCAAACTGTCAAACCAAAAAAAACAAATGACTAACTGCAAATCTACTAGGAGGAAGGAAAGAAGAGGCATAATAAATGAACAATCTTAATGGAATGAAAATATCACCATTCCATTAATATCTTAAGTCTTTGACCAAAAAACTCTCCCCATGCAGACAAAAACAGTAAAGAGCACCACACTACATACTTTGGACAATAAACCATGAACCTAAGGAGCAGCAATACATAGATAAACTGTAGGTTCAGAGGAACAACAATGGTACGGATAAAAACATTGACATCAAGTGTCCCTTGAACCAAGTCAAAGCAACTGTGGAATATCAGAAAATTGGTAAGGTGTCCTTTACTCAACATTGACATCAAGTGTCCCTTGAACAACAATGGTACGGATAAAAACATTGACATCAAGTGTCCCTTGAACCAAGTCAAAGCAAGTGTGGAATATCAAAAAATTGGTAAAGTATCCTTAAAGAATCCTACACTTTGAAACATAAATAAATGAACTACGAAGAAACATAAATGAACTACCAAAAAAGGAGAAAACACACACCCATTTTCCCATTAACATGCATTATCTTAGACCACAAGAATGTTGACCACATGTGAAGAAATACCAAAGAAACTCACATTTGGTGTCAAAATAAGAGTGAAGAACAGAATTCAAGGAAAGGAAGAAGGAACAAAATTTCAAAACTAAACTCAGCAAACAATGTAACGACTTTTTGCAGCCACATCTCAAGGCCACTTAACATATAAATGAACCACAGCAAAATACTACAAAACTTACTGGATTTTTTTAATGATCTTTAATTTCTGATATTTCCCAAAGTAAACGAGGAAAAGTAATACAATTAGAATCAAATAGCAGGAAGAGATCGGAAGAGCGTATTAGATGGACAACACAACCAGATAATCCTGTCTAAAAAGGCCCAAAAAAATTAGTAATAAGAAAACACAAAAACTGTACATCTTATTAATTTAGCACCACATCATGTTTAATATTTGCATGACAAATAAAATGTCACTAAAAAAACTTAGGAATCTTCCAATTTCAGATCTCAACTCCTCATCACAAACTCTAAGATTATAAAAGTATAAAGGAATATGGTAAAAACCAAAGGAAAACTTTAAACATTTCCATTGATATCCATTATCTCTGACTAAAAGATTTCCACATGCAGATTAAGCATCAAAGAAATAAGCAAGGTAAACAAAGGAAAATCTTAAAACTTTACTTTATTGATATCATAAAGTGTGATAATCATAAAGTGTGATACATTATCTACATTGATATTTAAGCAGATTTTCAGACTAACCTCTGATAAAGAAGATACCACTTGATCATAACACCACCTTATTCTTGAGGAACAAAGCAATGGAATTCAAGAAATATTGTGTGTAGAAGTACCAAACCAACATAAAGGTGGTTCTATACCAAACCAAACAACTAGGAACCATAATATTGAAATAAGAAACTTCAAATTACGAACAAATAAAGAAAATAATTAAGAGCCTTAGAGCATCTCCAAGAGGCTCCTTAAAGCCAAGATGCTCTTTATTTTAAAGAGTAAATAAATGCACAAAAAGGGGCTCCAAGAAACTCTCCAAATTAACTTTTAAAAGTAGAGTGGAGTTTGGCTCTTCAAATTTGGAGAGCAAAATTCAGTCTCTGAAATTTATTAGCTTCAGGTTTTAATGTTGCTTGCTTGATTTAACAAAACTGCACTTAATTATATTGGTTATCAATATATTGAAATATGAATACTAATTTAAAATGAAGAATAAAAATATATGTTTCTTGAAAGAAGTAATATAAAGAGTCAAAAATAGAGTTTATTGGAGAATATAAAAATGCTCTCTAAAAAGTGGAATATGCTCTTTTAAATTAAAGAGTCTATTGGAAATGCTCTTACATTGTATAAATATTAAATAAGGAAAAAGGAAACTAAAAAGATGAGAGAATAACAATATATGACCTGAAAACAAAAAGGAAGGCTTAAATACAACTTAAAAGAGCAAGCATATAGACGAAAACACTTCAGTTTTGAACTATAACAACGATGATAGTGTGTTAGACAAGTTGAATAAATTGGAAAATCTAAAATTAATAGAGCAATAAGATATGTTTGAAGTACCTTTTGCCAGCACCTGCACTTCAAAGTATCTCTTTTGGTATGCTACTTGACCATCTAGCCTACTACTTGTTTTAGGGAGTCAAAATTTCTTGTAACTTGCATGTTTGTCCGTGTCTCTTGCATTAGATATATTTAGTCCAGAAAATAGATTGTTCCAGATGTGGATGCCACTTTCCTCTCTTACGTAAACAAAGCTTACAAGTCACTGTTGAATAAAACTAGCCAATTTCAATCTAACAATTTACCTCAAGCATCCCAAATAAGATTCAAGCCCCTATTTTCAGTGTGCATAACTGCATATGAAGCGAGTTATACATTTTGAATTAATACAGAATCCGGTGCAAAACTATTGGATCCTTTCCCTTGAAGAACCTCAGTGCAGGTGGAACACCAATCTTTTAATATTGCTCCATTACAATCCTAAAGGCCACTTACACACCACAGCTAACATTTTTTATCTTTCTAGTAGCAGTTACTGATCTCTGCTTTCTAAAGCTTCCCAAAAGAAAAAAAGGAAAAATGAATGAAAACCAGAATCAAAGAGCATAGAAAATTGATCGAAATATACCTCATTATGTCATAGGAAAATCTAATCTATAAAGGGGGAAAAATCCTACATGGCATTAAAAAATAATCAATATCCATGAAAACCCAACCCTGTTTGTGCAATCGAACATATGTTTGCCTACTTATACTTTCTCTTACTTTTTCAATTTTGAATTGGTCAAATTAATCACATCCACACATCTCGTAAGACATACTTGTCCTACACATCTGAAATCAACGTGTAATTATCTTGAGACATAAAGCAACACCTGAAACCAATGAAAGTTATAAAACATTCCGTTATCTTTGACCAAAAGAATTTCTATGTGCAAGTGATAAACACTAAAAAAATCCTGACTGAAACTGCCAGAAACTAAAAAAAACCACAAAAATGTATAAAGTGATTTTTATACACTAACACCCTGAAGACCTAGGTAGTTTCCACTTCAGCACTACTTAGACAAGATGCTCATAATCAACAATACATTAAATTTTTCTTCTAATATCAAAGATCATAGCATTTTGAAACCCAGTAATATAGGTTAAAGCAGTAGAACTTTAATAGAATAACCCCATGCCTCAAAGCACACTTTGAACGACATTGGCGTACGAGATGGTAAATAACCAATCCTTACCAAAGATTCTTGGAACAACATTACCAGCTCTGCCCCTATTACCAATATCATGTCCAATGCAAACTTTGTCTGGGTCTGATCATATATATATATATCATGTCCAATGCAAACTTTGTCTGGGTCTGATCATATATATATATATATATATATATATATATAGAAAACTCAAGTAGAACAATTTAAATCAGCAATAGAAGAAAGCCAACCAAATTAACAAAAATTTAAATAAGAAACTATAACTGATATGTTATGTTCTGATTTGGCAAAATAAATCAAATATGTTATGTTTTGCACTGTCATGGAAAAGAAAGCTACTGGAATGAAATGGATCCTGTTGACACCAGCAAATGGATAAGCAACTCAAAGTTGAAGAATATATGTATTAATAGCCTCTTCTAATCTAGCCAGAGAAGCATCAATAAAACTTGAAAATATAATGCTTAATTTTAAACCTTAGAAGGAAAACCAACCAGGGATCACATGATTCTTTTCTGAATTATTCAATTGTGTGACCTCTTATAAATTGTTCCTTGAACTATGATGTTACATAAAATATAAAGAATTCAAATTGGTTATATACTGGCAAAGCTTTATTACTTTTAGAGAAAGAGAAATTATTTATGATTTTGTCACGTGAATTTTAAGAACTTTTGGTCGAATCGCATGATTTTTTTAAACGGTTCATATGAGCTTTGAAGTTAAATAACGCTTTTGTAGTCATAAAACTCGATATGCTTAAAGCATGTATTCAGCAATATATGCTTAATACCTTAATCCAGTGACCCTTTTTATCATTTACAGTCTTCTCAAAACACGAGGATCAACATCGGTATGTAATACTTATCAAGCAAATGCAAACATGGAGGTTTATGAAAGTCTTCATAAGAATTTGAAGAATTCCAAATATGGCAGGCTGTGACGGTCTTCATAAAATGAGGCTGCAATAGAGGTAGAAATTAGATTGTAATATACAAAGAATAAAGGCATTAATTATTGCCTATAAGTGTAATTTAACCCCGGCTGCTTAACTCATTCGGTGATAAGAAGAAGCAGAATTTCTCTATCTCCATGCTTTTTTTTCTCGAGGAACATAAACGATCTGAAAAGTAATTTAGCATAAATGTCCAGATGAGAAAAGGATGGGCATGTAGAACCCAAATATATAGATTAATGTTGCAAAAATTTGAATAAAAAAATCCATGTCTTAAGCACATATGGAAAAACTGTTGTTGTAGAGCAATAACATTCGAGTCTCCAGATCGAAAAAGACATCATAAACTACACATAATGATAGATGGTTCTTACTTCAAAACTGCCAACACAAAATTTACACAGCATGAGAATTCAATAAAGAAGGTCTAACCAATGACCAATGAGCAACACCTCATCAATCTGATTATAAAGTGAGGGTCTTAGGAATATCCCCTTAAAAACTAGATAATCTTTAACAAAAATCCAGTCAAGCAAGATCCTTACCAAACTTGTCTTTCCATATCAGCAGCTCTAAAAGATATATGTGTGTGTGTGTGTGTGTGAATTTGTTTCCTGCAAATAACTAACTTCAAGGATCTTACATGTTACACTTCCTCAAGAACAAGCAAACACAAAGTTTCAGGGACAATTTAATTGCCTCCTATCAAAAGCAAGATCCAAAGATTCCTAGAATAACAGTTATATGTCTCTTACATACCAGGAAATTGCATTATATTTGCTTTGCAAAAATGAAAGAATCTGATAGGAGAGATGAACTTCTCATTACAATTCCCATTATCGATCTAGTAAATACAATCAGTTCAAATGCTCAAAACAAGCAAAAACAGTAAAGCCGGTAACATCCACTCAAGCAGGGGAAAAAAAATACCAATAGAGTGAAGGAGAACCAGGCTAAACTCACCTATGACTTAAAAGGTTCCAAGGCTCATATAATTGGTATCATTGACAATACAAGTCCAAAAAGGAGGCAATTGCAAAAAGATCTCAATCCTACCAAAAATTCTTCCAAAAATCTATGGGAAGAAATAGAATCCACCATAAAATTCAGACCATGTTAAATTCCCACTATACATCTAGTAACTAGTACCAACATCCACAAATACAAGATGAAAAGAACCAGCATAAGGGAAATCAACTCCATAGTCAGACTAATCAATTCCATAATCAGACATGCTCAAATTCTTGGACTTAATGTCACCGTTCTACCTTCTACATATCAAGAAAAAAGATATCTGTAAAGAATTTAGAAAATAAACAAGAAGGAATTTGCAAACATGGGAACTTTTTCTTTATAATTTGACACGCAACCAGTAGCTGAAAACCAATTAGTACTAAAACACTGATAGCCACCCAGATGCCAAAAGCATAGTTTGAAAAGGTGAGGCGGAGGCGTGCATCAAGGCGAGCCTCCGCCTGAGGCGTGCCGTTCTGCCTCAAGGAGGCAGTTTTGAGAAGCTCGGAAGCGAGGCAGACGCCTGTATCAAAGAGGCGCTCGCCTCTGGAGCACCGCCTCCTGGCGCAAGAGGCTTACGACTCGAAATCGACCTTGATTTTTTTAAGGCAACAGCAGCTTTACCTTTAGTAGTTTATGTCTCCTATTGTAGCTTAAAAAGTGCGGAATCGACAGTAAGTTTCATATTCTCTTTCTCGCTCTCAGCTCACCTCTACCGGGTCGTCATCTTCTAAGTTCAGACTTCACAGTTTCAGCTTTTGTGTTCACTATGCATCTAAGCATCTTTAATAGCGTAATAGTGTACTGTGTATAGGACAGTGGTTATAAAATGCATTAATTGATTCTCACCTACCCCCAACTCGCTGAAAATATTAAACAATTAGCTAAATGGAATGCATTAATTGATCCCCACCTACCCACTAAACTTGTTGACTTCTTGTTGAGTGTTTGAATAGTTTATCTTTGCTGTCGAGGGCCGAAATTGTTAAACTAGTTAATTCTTTAATCTTTATAGGTCAAGGAAATAATTGTTTTTATAACTTGATTACAAAATTTCCCATGCTTTTTTTTCTTATCGAGGCTTACGCCTAAAAACGTCTTGAAGCTTACGCCTCGTCTCCAAATGCAAAAACGCCTCGAGACCTATTTCCGCCTATTCGAACTATGGCCAAAAGAATTAAAAAGGCAACATCAACTCTGGAGAAGGATACCTACCAAAGTGAGGAACAAATTCACACAAAAAGGAAGAATTGTAGCTCCAACAAAAAGAGAATCATCAACATCTAAGGTTTATATTAGGCACAACACCAGAAAGAAAATCAACCCTCCTGAAGATTCCTGGGTCACCTATCAGCCTACTAAGGAATCTCAATATCTCAATATCAACAGTCACAAGATAGTGTAATCCAATCAAGAAATAAAAGTACTTACAACAATCATAGTTCGAATAGGCGGAAATAGGCCTCGAGGCGTTTTTGCATTTGGAGGCGAGGCGTAAGCTTCAAGGCGTTTTGAGGCATAAGCCTCGATAGGAAAAAAAAAGCATGGGAAATTTTGTAATAAAATTATAAAAACAATTATTTCCTTGACCTATAAAGATTAAAGAATTAACCAGGTTAACAATTTCGGCCCTCGACGGCAAAGATAAACAATTCAAACACTCAACAAGAAGTCAACAAGTTTGGTGGGTAGGTAGAGATCAATTAATGCATTCTATTTAGCCAATTGTTTAATATTTTCAGCAAGTTGGGGGTAGGTGAGAATCAATTAATGCATTTTATAATGCTACTATACTATGCACAGTACACTATTACGCTATTAAAGATGCTTAGATGCACAGTGAACACAAAAAGCTGAAACTGTGAAGTCTGAACGTAGAAGACGATGACCCGGTTAAGGTGAGCCGAGAGCGAGAAAGAGAATACGGAACTTACTGTCGACTCGGCACTTTTTAAGCTACAACAGGAGACATAAACGACCAAAGATAAAGCTGCTTTTGCCTTAAAAAAATCAAAATCGAAGGTCGATTTCAAGTCGTAAGCCTCTTGCGCCAGGAGGCGGTGCTCCAGAGGCGAGCGCCTCTTTGATGTAGGCGTCTGCCTCGCTTCAGAGCTTCTCAAAACGGCCGCCTTGAGGCAGCAACGGCACGCC
>CAVNYN010275001.1:0-25698 GCA_963692815.1 Nyctanthes arbor-tristis
GACCTCTGCTGAAGCGTCTTTGTGAAGATAATATACTATCTATTTTCACCTAATAATATCATGGATATTATCTTCACAAAGACGCTTCAGCAGAGGTCCAAAATATTTTGCCTTTGCCATCAGTATAACATTCTAATCTAAAACAGCAAGATTATCTAAAATCTCGTGTGTATATTTTGCAGCTTGAGCATCATCACTATTTGCCAAAGTTCCAACTAGAAGTATGCCTCCTTGAACATCCTCAATCAAATTCATAACAGCACTGTCTTTTGATAATTCCAGAAGCAACTTAAGTGCCATTGTGCTTTCTTCAATTTTTCGTGCAAGAGATCGAACAATATATTTGATCCCGTCATCTACGTTTGCAATTCTTTCCTGCAAAGGAATCAAAAGGTTATTATGGCGTAATAGATGTGTGTGTGTGTGTGTGTATATATAATAAATAAATATTATATTTAATTAAGACAGAAAAAATCTACCTTGTTATCATCAGCATCCTTTGCAAGGTAGTAAAGGATGGTTAAAGCACGTAATCTTATTGCATGGCTTTTTGTGCACAGAAGATGGGTGATAATTGGTATATAATCCTCCATTACTATCCATTCCTGGTGCAACTCACTCGGTATGCAAAACTCATGCAACTTCTCCAAATAAAGAAATACTTGCTGCTTATCATTTGACTAGATTTCGGGTTTCATGGAAGTAATACTAATTAGGGTATTTCGATTTCTCCACTCTTCAATGGATTGGTGAAGAGTTCTATTGGGCCACAGTGCAGATTTATCCAAGGGAGTCTTTGTTAATAGGCAAATGTTATTTCCATCTTCTAACCACTTCTCAATTGTCGTTCACTCAAAAGAATGGCTAAAGGAAGTCTCAACTGGATCCACCATAACATCGCCAGTTATTGGACAATAAAATGACTGGAGAGGTTCTAACAGCTGCCGACCCAAAGTGTTGTGTTCGTTGAACTACTTTGTCTCTCTTTCTCTGGGAGTCGTAAGCATGTCTGCTCTGCCAAGCAGTATTGCAATATGTTCCATTCGTGAAGTCTTTGTCCCATCACACCTTAATTGGTTGTTGCCTATCTCATGCAATTTTATACCCATTATCCGATACGGGGTGAATAGAACTCTTGTCATGTCCGGGAGGAGTAGTGGCCGCGCCGACCCCCGCCGACCTGATGCCCAATTTTTTTTTAATTATAAAAAAATTTAGATATCATTAAAGAAGGACTAGTGAAAAGTTGAGGATTTGAACCTTGGCACTCAAAGATAAACCAACATGCCTTTAACCGCTTTGCCCAACTGTCTTTTTGTTAAATTTTTAGTAAACTTTATACCAATTCAAAATTTAAGTTTCCTTAAAATAACAAAAACTAGTTCAAGACAAACCAATTTGGGCTTGATGTATGATAATTTGGATGATTTTTTCATGTAATTTCCAATATTATTTTTTAGAATTTTCTTAATGGGACAGGTAAAGTGTATTTTTCTCATACCCGCTCCGAACCTCTCTCAAATTGTACCCACCTCGTACCTGATTCAATCAGGAAGGGGGGGAATGAGACGAGGGTTTCTTTAATAGGGCCAGGGTGGAGGCGGGGGAAGGCATACCCTCCCCGAACCCGCCCTGTTATCATTCCTAACTGCGGCTGGTTTGCATTCAGCATCTAACATATTCTTGCACAGTTTTCTTAGCTGTTGAGTTATTTCTAATGAAACGTCTAAAGATTCAAGAGTAAACGAGGTCACGAGCCTGCTAATATTCTTACTAGTTTTCTCAATGTAATGTACAATTTTCCAGCAATTTAAGCAGAGATAAATTTTGTTGTGGTCTCTGCATTCATTAGCTAGACGTTTGGCAAATTTTATCTCCAGTTTAAGAGCATCAATGACACGATGTAACCCCTTAAAATTCTTAGTTTCATATGAGGACAATTCTTTAATTAAAATTGCAATATTTTCCAAGTGGGATGAGAAATTCTTGAAGTTGTCCTTCTGCACCACAACTTGTCTGGCATCATCTACCATTTTAAATATAAAATGAGCAGTAGTGAAAAGAAGGTTGGAGGCGTCAACTACCACATCGGTACCCATGTTAATTAATAACAGGCAACCAAGAAGAAGAAATTAAATCCCTCAGAGTCTAACCATTTGCGCTCAATTAACTGCTGGTAGGTAATTAAATACCCCGACTGGATTCTTCTGGTCATATTTCCGGCTAAAGAGAAGAAGATTCTCCAAATTAGCACAAATCATCATCATCATAAAATAATAGGCAAAGGACAAGAGAAACATATGGAACTAGATCAAGAAAATGAAGATCAACAAATCAACTATCTCCGGGATATATAATCAAGAGTTTTTTTGTTTTAGTGAAAAATATATAATCAAGAGTTAAGAATTAAGATATTGCCTAAAACGTTCAAAGTTGCAGAAAATCAAAGCAGCCAAACAGAGATCTCGGGCAAAATCCAAAACTCATGCAGTCCGCTAAGGAAGTGGCTCGAAACTTGGAAGATCATTTACATACATACATACAAAAAAAAAGTAAAGTATTTCCAAATTAGTGAAGAAAGAGTACCTTTTTTCTTTCTTTTTCTGTAGTAGGTGCGTATTCAGAAATTGGATTCCAAAAAATTTTGGGCAATTGCAATAGTTATGAGAAATGGGAGGTGAAAAGCTAGTTTGGAATGGAAAAAAAAATGAAAAATACGGTACCGCCAATTACTCAGTTTGTAACATCCCGCAAAAATTTAATCTTTATTAAGCTACGTGGCCATCACTATGACAATGATGAAATAAATACTTGAATTATATTAAAAGAAAAAAATTATTACTCAATTGAAGTCAAAGAAAGATTATAGTTCTTGATCAATATAAATCGAAGTTCGGTGACTAAATTACAAGACGAGACAAAATATAATGACTGCTCGAGCAAATTGTCGTTAAATGTATGGTGCCACATTGAGCTACTTGTCACGATGTGATTGGCAGAACTCAAATCTTCATTAAAAACAATTAAATCTGTCAAATATAAATAGGTGGTGTAGGGTGGGGAATTTCACAAGACTTCCTCAAAGCCACCTTCCTCCCTTATCGACTATACCCTTCTTTTATCTCTCTCTTTTTCACCACTATACAAAGCAAATAACGTCTTTAAGACTATCCTTCTAATATACATAAGTTGCTTTCTTTGAAGAGTTTATTTGAAAGCCTTTTTCAAGCAATATTTGAAGGTGAGTAACGTGTGCCTTGACTCCCCCTCTTCGATACTCTTATCTTCCATAACCCTCTTTACTATTCAATATTTGATTGTGCGTTATTGCTTCTTATGCTCCTATTGCTTTGACATTTGATTATTGACGGTGCATCATTACTTTGGATAAACCATTTGTTATTGTTCTTGGACATCGCTAGTGGCGCTATTTACCCTTTTGCTTTGATTTGTGACACTATGGCCTTACGATGTGGTTTTGGCCATTTTGATTGTTATTGAATCTTTGTGTATTGTGCTTAAGGGTAGGGGCTAAGTTAGTGGTGGCCCAACTTGTACTTATGATTGGCTTTCTTGTGGTATTATAGTCTTTCTTCATTCTATCATGAGTCATTGCATGTCATTATTCACTGAGTACGTTGTACTCACCCGTTCTTTTCCCTTTTACAACCTTGTAGGTACTAAATTAAAAGTTTTGTAACCAGATCATCTCAAGGATGGAGAAGATACATGTATGTGATCGAGACTTCGGTGTATGGCCGATATTTCGTTGTGAGTGGCCACAAGAGTTATTGTTAAATGATATTAAACATAATAGTGTTTGAATTGTATTTGTAAAGTCCCGCCTCGATTTTGAATTAAGATAAATATATTTAAACGCTTCCGCTATCGATATTACAGGATAATAAGGTAATAAGATTTGGGGGCGTGACACGGTTTCTGTCTGTAAATGGAATGCGCGCACGCAGAAATGGGCCAGGAATTCTTGATTGAGATTCTTTACCCACCACCAGATATTAGTAGTATTTTTAGGGCTCTAAAGACAAATGGGTATACATTTGAAACAAATTGTGTGTTTACCTACAACAAAGGAATGATTGCAAAATGGGGTATTACAATAGAAGAATTAATAAAAATATACTGGACAAATAAAACAAAAGAAAAACTTTATTAAAAAAAAAAAAAAAAGCCTATATAATCTCCCTCATTAACAATAATTTATTAATGGCTAAATTATCTTCACATTTATCTACTCCTGACAAATTGCAAACAAATTTCAATTACAAATGTTGATATTACAAGTTTTTTATTAGTAACAAGGAAACAATTTTTTATTTTTTATTTTTTGCATCCACATTTGCATATATTATAGTAACACATATGTTATTCTTCTTACTAGGGTGAACATGTCACGTGGTAAAAAATTATTCAAATAGTAACAGTAATACTCAAATGTTCTCTGCACTTAATTACACACATCTTATTAGTACCAAGTCATTTTTTTATCCTTAGTAACAAAATTCAAATAGTAACTGTTATATTTTCTTCTCATTATCTTTATTTATAAATCTTATAGATTAATAATTGTGTTAGATTACAAGTCTTTTCTTAGTAATATGAAACCTTCCCCCCTCCCCATTTCCATATATCATACTTCATAATAACATGATCTAGTTCTTCTAATTACTAGGGGTAAACAAGGCATGTGGTAATAATGTTTTTCCCTCTTAGTAACAAATTTACGAACGGTAATAATTATATTTTAAGAAGACTTGTAAGTAAGCGTAGAGAACATGTGAGTATTTTGTTACTATTTGAATAATTTAGTACAACGTGCCATGTTCACTCTTAGTAATTAGAAGAATCACATCCATGAGAATTATATTTACGAGAGAAAATATAATTGTTATCATTCGTAAATTTGTTACTAAGAGAACAAAAAGATAACATGACGTTAAATAATGAACCGGGCAAGACGATCGAGAGTTGACAGAGCTCGTATAGAATTGACCTAGAGTTATAATAGAAGACTTAATTAATAACATAATAATAATCCAGCATTAACTACAAAAGCAAGGAACTAGGACTCCATTAAGAAATCTTAGAAATATAATAACTTAGTTACTAAAAGATATTTTGAATTTAAAAAAAAAAAGCAATAAAAAATGGATTCAATACGGAGATTACAAAATCTATATATATATATATATATATTAAATGACAGTTTGTCTGGCATAATTGTAATTTTATCTAGCGCAATTAGAAAATATTACTGTCAGGCACAATTGTAATTTCATCTAGCGTAATTAGAAAGTATTTCACTCCTAGAATTTTATCTGGCACAATTGTTTATAATGTCATATCACACCGGCCGCCACTTTTAATAAAAAAATGTTATAAATGTAATAGTGAATGAATGAACTCGTGACCTACATGTTAAGAGTAACATGCTTTTAAACTATTATGTCAACTCTTTTATTTGTTAACAATTTTCATTTATATATTACTATTCTTGCATGTTTTCACTCAAAGAAAATATTATTATTAGTCATATATACTTGAAGGCTAATTATATTAACACTGCCGTTTTTATTAATCTCGCCAATTTTTTAAATATACTAAAATAGTCAAAATTAAAATAACACAAATAACTATCTTATTCTTAATAATTATAAATGTTTCTCTCCTCCTATTTTCTTCCTCCTACGTGCTCTAGAAAAACCTTAATCAATCTATTTTAATATGTATAACAAAAAGGTTATAAGAATCAAAAATAAAAATGTCTTTTACTTTGTACAAAAATAAATTGCCACCAGCTATTACCCTAACTAATAAGTTAGTTTTTCCTACAACGTTTTAAGTTATTTTGTCTACAGTATCTATAAATTCATAAACCATTTATGGAAGAAATAAAGAATCAATTTAATTAATGTTATAATTTCATACTAAAAGTAGAATTGACAAAATGCATTCCCCAATCCAGTTAGATTCCTGAATAAATATGAATGTGAATATTTTTCTCTCTCTTTTATTTGAATCTTAATTAACTTCCCTCTAATATTGATTAGCACAATTGAAAAGAAGAACATGATTATGTATTACTATCTTTAAGTTTATGTTCTCGAGACTCAAGAATTCTTACAAAAGTTACACCTTGTTTTTGGCATATAGTTACAAAAGTTACACTTTGTTTTTGGCCCGTAGTTAAGGAATGAATAAATTTTAGCGTGTAAAATCTTTATCGTTTCTATTATTATCTACTTAAAATCTTTATAACCGATTTATCTTACATTTTATTTAATACTTCCTTAACTAACATATTTCCCTCCCTTATCCCTTTATATGGAAATCCTCAAATTCTTTTTTTTTTTAATTAGAACTCAATTCTACTTAAAATTCTTCACATTCTATAATCCACAACACAGTCTTGGATTTTTTTATAATTATAATTATTACACCTCTAACGATTGTCATTATAAAATTATGCTATTTTTTAAAGATTTTATTTGTTATTTACTAGACTAAAATAGCAACGTGGGATAATAGGTATTTATACAAAATAGAAAAAGTATCACCCAGTAAAAAACATAAGTGATGAAACGTGGTATTATCTTGTTAAAATGATATATCGGGAGGACACTCTTTTATGGGTATGAAAATTTTTATGTGAACGGGTATCGAGTGAATAAGGTTATGTACATACCTGATATGTATTATTAGGTCATCAACTAATAATATTAAATAAGTTATATGAGATAAACGTAAAATATAGTAAAGTATTAATCGAGTACATAAACATGTAATAATTAATATTTTTTTGTAGATGATGCAAATAATTTATTTTTTGTCTTTTTTTCTCCATAGATGTGAAGCCTGTAAAATATCAATTGAATTAATGTTGTTATTTCATTTGATTTAATTATTATTGTAACTATTTATTGTTTTTTGCAATTTATGTAGTGCAACGTACGGGTGAAATACTAATTGATTCTTAATCAGTCTTGAATTCATTAATTGATATTTTAATTTAACGAATATAACAATGAATTTTAGCGAAAACTTTGTGAATAAAGTGACGTGAAATCCACAAGAAGAAAAAGAATTATACAAAAGAATTACTACCCCCATCCCGATTATTTGGTCTTATTTTCCTTTTTAGGATGTCGGACATATATGGTCCATTTTTTATATTAAAAAGTCTACCTTATATTTTTTTACAAATTTATCCCTATTTAATATTTTAATTATAACTATCAATTTTGAATTTTACTCATAAAAATAGTACGTCAGGATGGTACTTTCTTATGGGTATGAAAATTATTATCTGAACGGGTATCGAGCGAAACGGCAATATACATGCCTGGTACGTATTATTAAATAAATTATATTATTTAAAAGTAAAATATAATAAAGCATTAATCAAGTACATGAGCGGGTAACTATTAATATATTATTAATAAAATATTAATTTAACGTGTCAAATACTAAATCAAAACTATATATTTATTGATTTTGTTATGCAAATCCGATGGCACTTACCTGTTCAATATTTTATTATTCATTATTATTGATTTTTTTGAATTAATCTTCCCGTACAACGTACGAGTGAGATGCTAGACTCATAGTTGTAATAGTTGATTGTGATATAATTATTTGACTTCTAATTATTACAATTTTATATAGGTTGGGTGTGTGAACATGCATGATGTATCTGGAGGAAACTAGAATTATAGACTCGGGTATTTTACTACAAATATCGATCACATGGTAATTTGTAATTCGTATATCAATTTGTAATTTTATATAACACAACTTCTATATTGTACTTTATTTATGACATAATGTCCACGCTTACACGTCAATTTTGGTATAAATACACACTATAACTCTATCTGTGTAACGCATGGGTGAAAAAAGCTAGTAAGCCATTAAATGGATGATATATAAAATAATAAAGATAAAATTTGTAATTAAAAAAAGAATTATTTAATAAAAATAAAATTTGATATATATACACACACACACAAAGGAATATATATATATATATATATACACACACAAAAGCAATATAGATTCATATTACCGTTTTTCTTCCTAAAATCACTTTCTAGATCTGGTTTTTACATCTTGGCAATTGATTTAACACTTAATCCTAGCCCTTGATTAAGTTTTTATCTTTTTATTGTTTTCATTTATTTTTATCTTTTTATCTTAATATATTGTCTTACAGAGAGTACATCACAAATGAATAATTTAAATAACTAAATCAAGATATTGACTTTTTTATATAGGTTCCCTTATATTAAAAGAAACTTTCACATACTATATCTCAATAACGACAGTGCATGCAATTATATAGATATTTTTTTTGAAGAAAAACAATTATGTAGATTATTATCACTCGAATTCAGTTTTCTACATCTAAAAAAATAATTGAATTCTGTTTTTTTATTTAAAACAGTTTTAAATCTGTATGATTTTTAAATCTTATTTTATGTAATAAAATTCATTGACATTTATACAAAATTCACAATATGAGTTCGGCTTTTTTTTAATATTTTTATTGTTTTCATTTATTTTTATATTTTTATCTTAATATAGTACCTTATATAGAGAACATCACAAATGGATAATTTAAATAACTAAATTAAGATCTTAACTTTTTTATATAAATTCCCTTATTTCAAAGAAAACTTTCACATATTTTATCTTAATAGCTATAATGCATGCAATTATATAGATTATCACTTGAATTCGGTTTTCTACATCTAAAACATTTTATAATCTACATACATATTAAAGGGGTAAGGTGGTGGTATTTTTTTTCCCGCCTTTTATCTGGTTTTGTAAGTTATATGGTGACATCATCGTTGACATCACTCTTTATATTTTTTCCAGCTTTTTTAAAAAAACCGTGCCTTGGAAACACGTTTTCCTTTTTCTAGATCCATCCTTTCTTTCCTTTATAATTTCTCTTGAATTTTGTTTACTCGCCCACTGTAGGCAGGGTTACACTACCCACTTCTGATGTGGCGCACACATAGCCGAATATAGCGCAATATGTGCCCCACGTCAGAAGTGAACGGTGTAACCCCGCGCCACAATAGGTGAGTGAACATAACTCATTTTCTCCTTCCTTCATAATTACTCTTCGACTCTTGGACCCGTTTCCTTCATAATTTCTCTTTCCTAAACACGTTTGCTCCTCAGAAGTTCTTTGCTGAACAATTTTAGGATGAATGTCATAATTTTGGGGATGATTTTCTTTTTAAGGAATGCTTACCTTATCCATGATTCATTCTACTATTTCAATTTCAGGAGGATTTGATTATGATTAGTGTTTTTTTAATTGGGAATTGTGATTTTATTCGATTTTTCAATTTGTATATGAATTTTACCCGTCTAGATTCAGAGATGTATTATTGGTAGGTTTTCCACCTTTCTTATCTACTTTTTGAACCCTAATTCGTAATGGATCCTACCCTAATTTCTACTATTATATAAGGAAACCTAAACTTCATTCTATTCCTCATACTTTCAACGTCTATGCATTCAGTATTATACTGATTTTGTTCTCTGTTTGTTTATATGTTCGTTTTTCCTTTGCTCAAAATGAGTGCCCAACTCCATTTGTTGAGTGCCGTTAGACCTCCTCTGGATAGGAACATTGCGTTTCTTGTGAGGATCATTCGAAAGTGGAGGATTAATCATGCGAAAATCAGGGATCTAATTAGAGGTTTGCTCTATATTTATTTTATTTTAGATGTTGCTTCAAATTGTACAATTTTTACGTTCCTAATATGTTTTCTTTCGTTGATTTTCAGTGATCACTTATTGAGGATTTAAAGTCATGTAGTAGCATATTTAGTTAAAATGATGAGGAGCTGATACCAATGGCTTATTGGTTTCAAGGGTCATTGTCCATCATAGCCATTGCATTTGGGGTCATTGTCCATCAAAGCCATTGCATTTGAGTGGCAAAGGTATATTCCTTTCCCACTTTTTATTCTCTCTGTTTCCCTCCTTTGTTCCCTGAACTCTTCTTTTATTTTTTTTATTATGATGATGATGATGATTATTATTATTATTATTATTATTTGCAATTTCTTTTTAATTTAGGTCTTCACTTTTTATTCTTTTTTGATTGTTGTAGGATTCTTTTACCACTGGCTAAAGATGTAATATTTTACCTTCAATGTGATGGGCAGAAATTTTTTACATAGATGTTACGCTTGAAGATGCCGTCAACATCAAGAGATATGGTCAATTATTTCATTCCAGTGTTGGTCTCCCAGATATATGCATACCTTCATGATGCGTAGCTGGTTTCTTACATCCATTGCGGCATTGCTTTATTGGACATAGATTCTTGGTCTACAAAAACTCAGGCCAGAAAGTTCAATGCTTTAGTCAAATGTAGTATATTTTTTAATGCTTAAACTTCATTTTTTTTTTTTAATGCCAATCTTTATTTTCCTGCTATTTATGCAGTTCTTTAGAATCTATATTTGTAATGAATACATTATTTACCAGGGTAACAATGTCATGTAATATGTCAATGTAGAAAATAATTTTAAAAGTAATATTATATCCATTACCTACTTCTTTTGGAGTTTTTTACGTTTTGCCGATTCTAAATTTTTTATTGTATGTTTCCTAATTTCTTTGTGTGGGAACACAGTTAATTTGATTAATTTTGATAATTGATCATTGTTATCTATAATTAATTTAATCAAATTAATATCTTTATTATATATGGGAAGCGTTCTATGTCCTAATATTTTTAAGACAAGTACTTTTGACAATTAATGTCAACTTTTCCTCCTCATTTTTAATGATCAGCATCTATTCTTAATTAAAAAAAAAATCTATTTCTTCTAATCCACTTAAAAAGTATGTATTGACGAGTTAAATGTTTGATTACTCATTGAATTTTATAGGATGTCTTCAATTACTCATTGAACTTTAAATTGTCGTTAAATGAAATGAAATGCGGCCTGCTCCAAACTCAAAAGCTTTAATATATAATATAGCATAGATAAATTTTTCATTTTAAATACTTATTTTTCCAATACCATTAAATGTAAATTTTAGAATCTTTGTGAAAATACAAATTAGACTATCTTTGTAAAACAGATGTATTATGAAGTTGACATGGCTGAGCATTGGTATTGGTGCAATACTAATAATATCATATGATCATGTCAGTATTATTTATTTGTTATTATTACATTAAATTAAATTAAATATTAATGATGCTACAGTATCAAAAGCCGAGAATATATTGGCTCCGCTAAACCAAGAGTGGGTTAGATTCGCCAGTGGCACTAGCAGCCCTAAATATAATAATCTATTTAATTATTAAAAGCATTGGACGACATTGTCTATTATTGTTATTGAATTAATTAATTCAAGGGTTCATAGTATGTGTGTGTCATGTGCTTAAATATTTTCGTCCAGAAAAAAATTTCAAATATTCTAAAAGTAACGAGAATTCAAAACTATTGATCAATAAAAAAACCCATATGTATGTTTAAGGGTCTCAATTCATTAATAAATTTTGACTATTAAAATCTATATATAAGTTCTTGATTTCATTATAAAAAATAGATAAGTACTCTAAAAATACTAGAAATCATTATTATTATTATTTTAATCCAGTCAACAGCCATTTGTATTCAAATGGAAATGCAGATAAAATTATTGGCAACTTTTGCGGAAGATGACAGAATCTTTTTCCGTGGAAAGAAAATTTGAAAGCGTTATATTATTTTCCTTATCATTATCAATCCAACCTAGTCAAGATTTCAAACTCATTTTTATCTTTCTTTATTAGCTTTGTTCGTCAGGCAATCAATAATTGACGATTGAACAGTTTTCTATAGAATCAGATTGGACTGTTGTATTAAATATGAAAATTAATAAAAAACAATCAAGTCATATGTGCGTGTAACATATCACTTGGCTGTTTTCTATTAGCTTAGCTTGGCTGTTTTCGGTTGGTTCTCAGGCTTCAAATAAGAGCGTCATTTGCCTTCATAGAAATCACCAACAATTGACACATAGAATATAAACTTAGATATACCGCACCATAAATATTGTCAAACGTGCCAAGACCCTTATAATCTAGTAGCATCCATATTAGTTGTTTTCAATAGCAATCACTCTATGAGAAATTCAATAGTCATATGTCCTTTCTTAATCTCTCTATTCTTTGTCCCCCATTCTCCACAAAAAATCACTTTTTTTTAATGGTAGCAAATTACAAATGAATAAACTCTAGTTTACACTGATTTGCATATTGATTCATATCCAGAAAACAAACCCATCTCTGCATATTCTTAATTGTGTCAACTTGACTTCTACAAAGAATAAAAATTAGTACATAAATTTTATTTTGGTGGCATGCATTCAAGCTACAAATACCCCTCCACTTATAGTTTAGATGTGTGCAGGTAAAATAAAAGTTCTATAACCTGTATAGTGCGTTAGTTATATATTTCTTGAGACCAAGTGACAGAGACATAGCAATATCAATTATAAGCAATTGATGTCAACCTGCCCCCATCTCAATCAATTGAAATATACTCTTTGTTTTATTAATTACTCCCTCAATCTCATGAAAATAGTCTCATATTTTCATACACATCTTAGTTTATATATATTAAAGTAGGATAGTAGTCATATGTAACTTTTTCCGCAAAAACCACTACCCTACTTTTATATGCTTTTTTATTTTTTTATTTTATTTTATAATAATAATAGTAATACTTATTCATTCTGTTTAGAAAAAAATAATACTTATCTATTTATTACATTTTGCTATCATTTTTTATTGTATATATAATATGCTATTTATTATCCATTAATATTTGTTATACATATTCTATTAGTTTTTAGACTATCTTCAAAGATTTAATATTTCTTCAAAATTCTAATAATTGATAGATAAATTTCAAGTATTATGTTATTAAGACTTCTTTTTATTTCGATCAAGTGTCTACTCGTGAGATTGATAATATAACAATAAAGTAAAATTAAATTAGATTCAAAAATTTTACTTTAATTTAATACGATAAACCACACGCTATAAAACCTAGGGCTATATATTTAGTACATTACTTAATTTATTAAATTTTTTTAGGAACCTATGATTGGTAAAAATTTAACGTGAGGGGATACGATAGTAATAATGTTTGATGATAATGATTTAGAACAAAAATAAAAAATTCATTTAATTATTTTTAGAATGAAAAGTGGTTAAAAATTAATGTTAGGGATAAACGGTAAATCATATGAAATTTAGTATTTGTTGTAATATTACTTCCCTTTGGTCTTTTGTAATAAGAGACTATGTACTTTAGATTTTTTAGAGTAGATTTAGTGGATAATGGTGAGAAAATACGAAAAATAATTTTTTTAAGATTATACGGTGGAGAATGAATGTGGAAAAGAATTCATTCTAATAAATGAATATCATCCACACACCTTATTGACTAAGGATACGGATGAAGAGTAATTCTGGAGTTGTATAAATTTCATATCCTCTGTTTTCCATAGTTTCTTAACTTCCATATTCAATATAAAATTAATTTTGTAAAAATTACTCATTCTCATTTTTATTACTTAAGAATTGTTCTAAAAATGACAATTTAACTAGCTTTGTGCCAAATGAAAATATTATTCGTTTCAATTTTATTCTATTTATATATATTAATAATATATATATATATATGAGCGAGTAGTACACAATAAAATTATAATTATTTAGTTTTTCAAATTACTACGCATTTATTTTTGCTAATTATTCTATTCCGTACAACGCAGGGGTATATAACTAGTATAGATTAAGAATGAGAAAGTTGAATTAATATTCTTGGAAAAACAAAATTTAAGAATGTTTTTGGTAACATACCACTTCATTTAATTATTTTTTAATAATTTTTATTTGTTAATAACAATTAGGTCTGGGTTGTGGATCAAGTTGTCGGGTTTAACCGATTCAGTTTCCATGGGTTGAGTTTCACGGGGTTTGGTTGGGTTCATCCTTTGAACCCGACAATCGACCCGATCTGGTTTGGTTTGAAACAAGTGAGAACCAAAATCAACCCGCAGATGACTGAAACTGACCCGATTTGGGTTGAACAGGTTGGGTTAATGGGGTTGCGGGTTTTCTGCCCCCAACTTTAATAAAAATGTAAATTATATAGGGGCGTCAAGAAAAATTAAGAAATTAATAAATTAAATAAAGGAAATGGATTTTAATTGGAGATGGATAAAAAAAATTGTGGACTATTTTCATAGAACGGAGGGAGGGATTAATGTCAAGATGGAATGTTAAAGGCCGTTTGTAAGTGTCAATATTAAATGGAGTAAATTGCTTGACTCTATTTTCAAAATAATTTAGTACCTCGGTAGTTTTTAAGTGACTAATTAATTATGAACAAACATGGAAAACAAAATTTAAATACAAACTCGATATGGCAAGTGGTGAATCTTTGTGAGACAGAAGGAGTATCAGATTAACCCACCCACCTGGAGAACGAGAATAGGGTAACTTTCGCTTTAAGTTTTCAATATTTTAAATTTGTATCAATTTTGTTCTCATTCTTTTTTTAGGTCTACTAGGTCTCCAACCTTTCATTTATTATCATATTATGTTCTCAATGTCACTTTTCATCTCTAACCTTTCAATTTTGTTCTCATTTTTTTTTGGCCTACTAAGTTCCCAACCTTTTATTAATTATCGCATTATGTCTCCAACATCACTTTTCATCTCTAACCTTTCAATTTTCACCATTAACCACTAAATGACTATTATACCCTCAATTCTTTATTTACATTATAGGTACCCAACCTTTCAATTTTTATATCATTTTGTCGTCATCCATTTTAGGCGCATAGGACCCCAACCGTTCGTTTTTTTGTTGTGTTATATCTCCATTAATACTTTCTGTATATAACATTTTAATTTTTAGTGCTAATATTTATTAAAATTATCATTATACCATTAATTATTTAAATAAAAAATAAGGAAAAATATAAAATAAGAAGCTCGATCTATAATGATAACAACTCCAATGATAACAATTGGAAATAATGATAACAAAAAAGCTCGATGTATATCGGCATGGCGAATTGGATCAGATTTCTTAATCGATCATAGAAAAATTTATAATTAAATTTTATTTGATTATTTAAATTTAGAAAAATTTTATGAAATTCATAAGAAAGCGAGGTAAGAGGTTATATTTTGATTTAAAAAAAAAAAAGTTGCACGTGTTTTTTTTTTTTTTAAAGAATCCATCATTAAATGAAATCCACCAAAATTCATAAGCAATTGAAGACACTGAATTTTCATAGAATATATAAAATTCCAAATTGAGGACACTGGATTTATATAGAGTTTCGTAGAATTCTAAATTGACCTAAAATTATATGAATTTCTAAAATTCATCAAATTCTAGTAAATGAATTTACGCCTCTATGACCCATGTGATTACTATTGATGTAAAGATGGTGTGGTCTGGCATGATGAAAAACAAGATTCTACTATATGTCAGTTTTGTTAAAATGTCCATACAATTTTGTGTTCAAATACCACAACTCAATTTCAATACACCACGATGCTCAGTCAGACAAGTACACAATCGTGTTGAAAAGGCAATAAGAAAAGATGGACACGTTGAAGGAATCATTCATTTCTTTCTTCTACCCTTTTTTTTTTTTGGTAAGAAATCGTTCAATACAATTTACTACTATAAAGTTGGGTAAAAATTAGTCAAAAAATCATAAAGATGTCAAATACAAATCTAGGGATTGCATGAATGCTTGAGGTAAACCCCAGATTAGGGAACTGAAGAAATATCAAAACTACAAAGAATGCTGCTAATACTCACAAACGGCAAAGGCCTGCACATATTTAAGATGTCATGTGTTCTCATCTTTTACATGATGAGAGACAAAAAACGACCCTAGCAGGCTTGTTTTCAAGCCTATTTTCTTTCATTGCTCCGTTGCCAACCAACTGTTGTTGCAAGGCTTTTTCTTTATTTTCTTTGAGTCGCCATTACCAGATTCAATTTACCTGAGACTATATAAGAATCCACACTGAGGATTATATATCTGACTAAAAAAGGGATGTCGAGGACTTGGGAATACCATTTTCTACCAGTTGAAAACAATGGGATCAAGGAACATTTAATGGCTCGGACACTGCAGCTATTTCCTTCATCATAGCCCAGTCTTCTGTCTCTGTAAAAGAAAATCAATTAAAGGAACAGCATCAGGAAAAATGCAATTGTACTCACAAGATGCCACGTGGGCAACATACAAAAAGATGCCAACTGAACAGCACATTAAAATAATAATAATAATAATAATAATAATAATAATTCCTTGCATTATGGTTCAAAGTCAATGAAAAAGCAAAATACTCACTTGGCATATCTCCAATTGCTGCAAGCCGTTTCTGCAAAATGGATGCCACGAAGAGGAAAATAGAACACATCGCGAACATAACGGTGATGGGAAATGCATCAACCTTAAAACAGCATCAAGACATATTTAATAACTAGTAATTACAATCTGCAGATGTTATAACTTGTAATCCTAATGTTGGGCTATGGATCCAACTAACTCATTACATCATTGGTAGCCAGCAGATTAGGATTACTATATGGATGGACCGTGTAAGGCAGATCCTGGAGATATGAAATGGTTGATATTTTCCAAGATATTCTAAGAAATGGAAGTTGGAAAATACACAAAGATCTTACGGCTATGAACTGAAGGCTACAGCAATCACTCAAAACCATGAATAAATATATAGAAGAGATTAAACAAAAAGAGATTCAGTAACATACATTATATAGAACAATGCAAACAAAGATGTTTAGAGGGACGCGGAAGAAGTTCATTATGGTACTCCGAGCCTCTTCAGGGATGTATTGAGATCTCAACTTCATAATGGATGGCCAGAAAATCCCTACACAAGCCTCAAAAGTACAGAAACCAAGAATTTGGAGACAACCTGCAAAAGAGATGCCGCCCCCTTTCACCTTTGAAGAAGTCACCAAGAACTGCAGCAAGTAACAAGCAACCACTTAGACACAATCTGCCATGAGAGGCTTAAATAAAATAAACAAGTATGTTTCTGGAGCTACATTTGTCAATATGGGCAGCAAAAGGGATGCAGAAGAGATAACAAAAACAATCTGCATGTAGCTCTCCGCTCTAGTTGAGTTGCGGGCCAGCAGACGAGACGCAATAGAGCTTCCCAACATTGAAGCCAACATGAAAGTGGCAAAAATAAAACCATGGGGAATATCTTCGCCATTTGGACTCAGTGCTGGCGTCCAGAGAAATACAAACGTATACATTGAACCTTCAAATAGAGACTGTATTGCCCCCAGCAGTGCAATCTTTTCATCTGTTCAAACGTAATTCGTTCAAATAAGTTCTTGCAGATCGGGAAATAAAAATCATACAGAGCAAAGCAAATATAAAACAAAAAGTAACCAGAAATTATTAAGCTGGAAGCATCCCTTAAAATATATATATATATATATATATATATAAAGGAAAATTGCACCCCAGTATTGCTTTTCATACTTTTCATATATTTCTAGGTCACTGATTGGGTAAATGGGGTTTCAAAAATGTCACAAGGCTCCACTTTACAATGCAGTCAATAAAAGATTTGCGAGGTCAGGAATATCTTTAAAGAGAGTAAATTATACAGCATACAGTCAGATCTAGAAGTCTACCTGAAGCAATTGCTACAGCTGCGCCCTTGAACTGAGTAAGCAAGTCCTTATTCTCTGAACGGTCCCCATAGTTCTCAGTCCATGACGATAATATAACAGCCATCCCAATAGCTAGAAAGATAGCAGCAGCATCAAAGGGCGAAACAGGCCCAAGAGTAAAGGTATCAACCAGCAGATTCCCAAACAACCCCGAGAGAATAGCAATAAGACCATTGCCAAGAAATATTGCCTTAGAGAATGTTAAAGAGAGCCACTGGTGATCAAAACCCCTCTGGAAAAGTATATATTGAAAGAAAAAGTTAATGCATGCTCTTGTATGATTTACAAATCTACAATACCTATGCCTAGTCTGCAAGGTGTTTTAGTTTCAGATAGTTGAAAAACAGACTAACACTAATCAAACAAATTATCACATGTTCAAATTTGTTGGAATTCAGTAAACTTGATGTCATATACAGTTAAGGAAAATATTTTGTAATCATTTGTATATGGAAAGATCTTTACAAGTAGAACATAGTGCATGCTCCCTAGAATACATGTCTTACAGACACCACACTTGATTTAAATTCATGACTCGATCTATACATCATCCAAAGGTGGAAAGTACATAAAATCCTAAAGGAACCTTCTCCGCAAATCTGTTATGATATTATACTCGACCCCCCCCCCCTAGCGCCACGTTAACGAAGTCACATCAGCAGAGATAAAATTTGCAACGAGTAATTACCTAATGTAGTTGTTTCCTCAGTTTAAGAGCAGTTTCTCATATTTTGCTTATGTTTCAGAATGTAACAGAACAGATTTACATTCATAGAAATAAGTATTACATGCTCAAAGCTGTTAAGAGTCCATAAAATTGATGATATTAGGAGTTCAGTAAAGGGACAAATAACTGCAATTATTGGCATATAAACCAAGGGACTTCTAGGTAAACTGAAAATCTACTCAGCCAACAGCCGTCCTCGTATATTTCAAGTCACATCCACCATGATCAAGAGTAAAGAAAATACAGGTTGAACCATCTTTCAGCAAATTTGCTGTGAAATTAGATTCATGTTTTGTGGTATTCAATATCGCAGGTACCAACTGATATAAGTGGAAATTTAGCACCAAACTCGTAACACATCAAAGGTCCCACAATTTTTTTCACCATTAAATAAAAATTTCATCACCTTGAAGTGTTCTGCCACAAGCCACGATTCAAATGCCGAAAAGAGTAGAGATGTGGCAATACCACCCAAAACACGTCCAACCATCAGTATTTTATACTGCGGAGAATGCTTCGTAATGCAGCTCAGTATATAGGTAATGCAGTAAGTCACACATGCTCTCTTGCGTCCCCTGAAATTTCATTATGAACTCAAATGGAAAATTTACTCCAAATATAAATTATATTCTCATAACTTCAAGAGGATATCTCACTGTTTATCTGCCAGAGATCCAACAATGGTTCCAAACAACATTGAAGACCCAAATCCGGCAATAAAAAGTTGTCCGATTTCACCCTTCCCAAAGCCATAAGTAGCGTAAAGGTAGTACACATAAGGACCCTGCAACCAGTCACCAGCTATTGCCACAAAGACCAATGATCAGCAAAAACGAAGACCCCTGTTTACAAATATTTCTTAACAAAAAAACAATTTGCAAAGCCATCACCAAAGCCAAGTATGATAAACATAAGAAAAAGCAATATGACCACGGGTGTTTCATATTGGTAGGTGTAAAAGTCTGCTGACACCAAAGGAGAAATGAACTTTGCACATAAGTTTCATCAACTAAAATATCCATCAGACATTGATTTGCCGGAGATAAAATAAAAACAGGAAGCATGAAAGTTCCTGTCCTTGCCAAACCTGAAGATATAGAATATAAAATAAAGATAGCAGTGGTAAGCTAATATAAGCATAAGAATTAACAACTCAAATGGCTGAAGTAACGTATACTGAATACTTTAGCTAACAGCTAAGACAAGTGGCAGTGAAAGAAGAAAGAATCACTATCAAGTGCATAATTAAGCCACATGGCAACCCACCATTAGGCCACATCTTAACTTTCATGTCATTTTAATCATTAACTCCACATGGCATAATTAAATGAATTTGAATTTTAAATCCATTTATAAACCAACTAAATTATAAATGGTTGCCAAACGGAGTGTTTAACTCAACCATGGTCATAGAAAACTGCAACACATTTAACGAATAGTAGGCATCTCACAATTGCCTGCAAAACTAGTTTCAGTCAGCAGACTGCATCCTATATATGAAAATTCAGCTTCAAATACCAATTTAACCAAATTAGGTCCAATCTAATCAAGCAGTTGAGGCTTCTCGTAGCGTCTCAACGCGAAAAGCAATGCCAACGGTTTCAATCATCTTCATCCAGCAACATTACCTTAGGGAAAAGCACAACCCCACACGACATCTAGATCCACTAGAAGACCACCAAATACTACAAAAGCATATAATCGGTGCATCAAAACCACACAAATCCATACAATTACACATTCAGCAGACCAGAGCACGTATAACAGAATCTTGAAAATCTGAACGAAGCGAAATTCCACTTAGCATTGTCTCATGCAAAATAACTATGCAAACATTTAGCGATCCCCAGATCTGTAGAATATGATGTACATACCCATCATGAGAGAGTATACGAGAAGGTAATTATTCTTGAAAGAATTGAAGGCCGCGGAAGTATTAACCCGATCTTTGTTACTTTTGCTCAGCTCCAGTGCTGCCACCACTGCCCCCAATGCCCCAAACACCATATAGTAAAACAACTCCATTTTCCCCTCACAATTTGATCCCAATTTCTCAAAAGCAGAACAGGAAAAGAGAGAGAAAAGAAGACAGACAGGTGAGTAGAAAACTGAAGCTCTGCGTCTACTCTAGCGAGATATATGTGCATAACGTTTTCTCCTTGCGGGCCCGCGCACACATACCAGCAGCAAAAGGGCGAGTGGGCACGCGTTTTGCTTGCGCCGGGAGTGACTGCCCATATTACTCATGGAATAATTTCAACCCTGCTCCCCAAACTCGCAGAATATAATAGTTTGCTCTTGAACTTTTTGCCATTACTATAATAATTATTTATTAAACCAATTGAATCATCGCGAAAATATATTCCACTTCAAATCTGCAAAACATCCACACGACTTAAGAAACTAGATCTAGCTCATAAAGCAAAACACGTGAAGACCACGGGAAGAGGTAAACTACCTCTAAATGGAAAGTGCTTTCAAGTTTTAGCCATTTTTAAGAAAAATTAGCGTACATATGACTTTGCCTTTCTATTTTTTTTCTATTTTTAACAATAATACTATTTATCTAGAATGGAAACTGGTCTTCAATTTAATTGTCATTTTTTATTGGCTCTTAAATAAATTAATACTTCATGCATTTATACATCTCCACTCATTCGCCAATGTAGTACTATCAAATATACGGAAAATTGGTCTTCAGTTTAAATAAATAGCATTACTCTATTTTTAATTTTAAGGTAGAGATGATGATAATATTTTGTCTTACCTTACAATATTAAGAAAAGGGTCCATCAACATAATTTCTGAAAGTCAAATATGATGTTTAAAACTAAGAGCATAAAAAATTTCTCGTTAAATGATAGAAAAAGTATTCACAACATACCATACACAATGTGTATTCGTGGGCAGGCATAGGCCCGGGCAAGCACAAGCTACAATCTGTGTGCGCCCAAAAAAATTTTAAAAAGTTTATATGGGAAAAAAATTTTAGATCCGTTTCTGCCTTCTCTAGTTGTATTAATTAGATATAATAATAATGTTGTTATTATAAGTTTGTAGCAGCTGGAAAGTATTGTGCTGGGATAAAAAAGAATATTTAGATAAGGTTAACATGAGACAGAATTTTCTATTAAAAGTAGAATAAAAAGTGAACATGAGAAAGTTGTCGAAGAGATTTGAAGATGGAGTTAGTTGGTAATCTAGAAATAGGTCGGGGACCAACATTACAAATGTTCTTTATTGTGGTACGAAATCAGCCAGTTCAGTTGGGACACGATGCGGAATCGCTTGGTTTGTCTATTAATGTCGGTAGTTAGACTATGAGCTTGTTTGATTATCATTATTTGTCTAAATTTGAAGAAATTATAATAAGGAGAGACGTAGAATATGTATTGAAAATATAAAAAAGTTTGAAATATATAGTTGCAATTGAGCAGTTGTCAAATTAAATATCAAATCAGAGAGACGTAAAATTATAAATTGAGAGAATAATGAGGATCAAACAAGCTCTAGGTTCCAAATGAGAAGTATATTGATTTTTATTGATTGGTCATGGATCTGTTGAGCCTCCGGCATTGGATTGGTTAGGGCGCCCAAATGCAGATTAGGTGCCATATGGGCCTCTTCATGTGAAAGTCGCACATTACAAGAGTTTTGCTGGGAAAAATATATCTTTCTCCTTTTTCAGATTGAGACTCAAATCAAGTGGTGACGTGATTATATCGCACCGCATGATATTATATGTATAGTAATAGAACAGGGACTATCATGTATAAGGCTAATTTCCACATACTTGTCTCAATTAGTCAACTTGGGTGTGAAAATATACCGACACTTATTAGTGGGTGAATGTGAACAAACATTTGACCCCCACCTCCACTTGTTTTTCTGTCCATTTCATTTTATCTTATGTGAGTAAATTTCTTCATGGTAAAATTTTATTTCTACAGATAACATCGCCTATGATATTTTTTTAGTGGAACACATCAGACTTTGAATTTAGAGCCCGTTCTGTTTTTAGTTCTTTAATGGACACCATTTATGGAGTCTAATGTATTATGTGGCAAGCTCTTATTGGACACGCTAGGGGGAATGTGGTCATCATCTTCTAATGTGTCAAATAGAAGCTTGCCACACAATACATTAGACTTCATAAAATAGTGTCCAATAGACACCGTAGAATATATCGATCTACTACCTTCTTTATTAATTATTTAGTCCACTTTGTTTCTTGCAAGAATTAAAAATTATATTGGAAAGACACATTTTGCAATTTGTGTTCTTAATTTATCCACATTTCTCCCATGTGGTGTACATGGGAGAGTGACATGTGTCTCGAAGGTTTTGTTACAAAATCTTTGGAGGTTTTTGAATATTTTCTTCTATATTATATTCAATAAGTAGAGTTCACAATTAATAGTTTATTTTTTTTTTGAAAAGACAATTAATACTTATAAGTAAGTATATTATATGTGATTTAAATAAGTAGTTCAGAAGTTAAATTCTCACGTTTTAGAAATGAATTCTCAAGTTTAAGCCACAACAGGCCCTCTCTTATTCTCCCTCCCCCGTCTCCCTCTTTATCAAAAAGATAAAAGAAAGGTTAGGATGTAAATTAGTAAAAAGTAAAATTAAACTTTTCAATATGAAAAGAGGACTATATATTGTTTGAGATGAGTGCAATCTTATTTACTTCTTTTAACAAGGGTATCTTTACCATCTGTTAAATGGGGGTTAGAATTATTAAAACGGAGGAAGAAATAAGAGTTAATAGGAAAGTGGGTTAAAGTAATAATTAGGAGAGATTATGAGATTTTATATTATTGCCTCGTAATTGGTTAACTTATTTTTCATTTTTTAGTTTTTTCCTCTTTTTAAGACTACTTCCTTAAAATAAGATTAATGTTAAGAGAAAAAGTTAAGGGGAAAAAAGTCGAGGGCAAAAAACCATGGGAAAAACCTATTTTCAAATATTGTGTAGGCGAAAAAGTAGGGAGAAAAATATGAATTGGATACGTGACGATATTTTATTAGATTGGAAGTGGAGTGAGTGTGAGAGAAAATGGTAATTGAGGGGGTCCCCCTTCCCAAAAAGGTTTTTATCCTCTTCCTTTTAACACACTATTTGGGTTTTTTTTGGGGGGGGGGGCTAAATTTTGGGTTTTTGGGGTTTTTTTTCCAATACTAATTGTGCTCTTATTTGGACAAATTTGGATCGATATTTTAATCTAAAGATCTTGTCGATTACTTTAATATGAGTCAATTTTTAAGATCCAGTTATAAATATATCCCTTGGTAAAATGCATCAAAGAGAACAATTAATTCAAGTAAATTCGAAATGACATTTAAATTTTTTCAAACTTATTGATTCAAGTAAACTTATTTAAATTCTTTTCAAACTTATTAATTCAAGTAAATTAGAAATGATATTTAAACTTTTTTTCTCATTTTTGCTCCACCTACTTTGGCTTCAATAATTTGATTTGATATTATTTAGTTGAACTAAATAAGAAAAAAGTATGCATTTAAAAAAAAAAAAAAAACTTGTAGACACCGTTTAGGATTTACTTGAATTTAAGTTTGAAAAGAAATGAATGAATCAAAATTAAAAAGAAAACATAATTGATTATTTTATCTATTCTTTTTTTTTTTTTTGCATTTTAGCTTGTTTTATTCTTATAAATAGATCTTGCAAATTATTTCGTATTATTAAAGCATTGGACGAGATCTTTAATTTGATACATATATTGAATATGTTTTGATTAAAATTAATGCTTTTAATTGTTCTCTATGATGCATTTTATAGAGGGAAAATATATCTACACTATATTTTTTTATACTTACACTACATTTTTATTACATTGAAGGTCTTTAGTCTTTATAACTTGTGAAGTTTGTGTCTCAACAAATCTTATTGCATTTTTTCTGAACTGTTTAATTAATTTTTATATCTTGTTTTTTAATAATGGTTGTTATTCAAAAAATTTCATTTATATGTCTTAGAATCATAAGAAAATATATATTTTACTTTTACGAATTTTTCTTTTTTGACTTATTTAAAAGATTTAAGTGGTTCTTATGCTAAAATTTTTAAAAGAAAATCATAGTTAGATATAAGATATGATAATCAGTTGAAAATTAAGGATAAAAATATGGCAAAGAAAAAGTTAATGTCTTAATCTAAACATATGAAAAAAATGAAGGATATAAAAAACAATTAGAGTGTGATGTGTTTAGTAAAACATATGGTATCAATATAACTACCCTTTATAGAGCGATCGACTTATAATTGGATCTTAAAAATTAACTCATATTAAATTAATTAGTCAACAATCATATCTTATCTTATTTTATATTATATATATATATATATATATTAAAATAGGATAGTGGTCATATGTAAATTTTCCCATCAAACCACTATTCTACTTTTGTATGCTTATTTTATTTTATAATAATAATATTTGTTCATTCTATTAAAAAAAAGTAATACTTATCTGTTTGTTACATCTTGCTATTATTTTATTTTATAATAATATAAAAATTTGTATTTTTTGATTCTATATATAATATGTCATTTGTTATATATTAATATTTGTTATACATATTCTATTAGTTTTTTAGCTTATCTTCAAAGATTTAATATTTCTTTAAAATTTTAATAGTTGATAGACAAATTTCAAGTATGGGGTTATTGAGACGTCTTCTTATTATTTCAATTAAGTGCCTCATTGTGAAATTGACGATATAATAATAAAATAAAATTAAATCAATTTCAAAACTTTTACTTTAATTCAATATGATAAACCACACGTCATAAAACCTAGAGCTATATATTTAGTACGTTACTTAATTTATTATTTGTTTTTTTTCTAGAAACCTATATATATTATATTAGTAAAAGAGTAAGTCGAGGGAATATCATAGTAATAATATTCTATAATAAAGATTTAGAATAAAAATAAAAAAAATTGTTTTAATTCTTTTTAAAATGGCAAGTGGTTAAAAATTAATGTTAGGGGTAAATGGTAAATCATATGGAATTTATCATTTGTTGTAATATTGTTTCCCTTGGGATTTTTGTAATAGAAGATTGTGTACTTTAAATTTTTAATAGTAGATTTAGTGAATAATAATGAGCAAATACGAAAAATAATTTTTTCA
>CAVNYN010275003.1:0-23301 GCA_963692815.1 Nyctanthes arbor-tristis
CATTGCCAGAATCCATGTTGTATATTTGAAAGAGGCTAACCTCTTTGCTCATGTCCACGCTAAAAAATACAGATTTGATTTGGAGAAAGATTTTCTCCCATTTATGATAGACCGGAGGGACATTTGCATATTCTTTCCAAGATTTTGACTATTTTCTAGTATTTTACGTGTCTAGAGAGGCTCGGTAAAATAGACATGTCTATGAAGATGCGGACTACCTGTACCTAGACAGAAAGACCCTATAAAGCTTCGATGTTCCCTGGGTTTGGGCCTTTACTGTGCAACTTAGGTGGAAGGCGAAGAAGGCTTTCTTCTAGGAGGGGGCTCGAGCCATCAGTGAGTTACCACTTTGGAAGAGCTAGAATTCTAACCTTGTGTCAGGACCTACGGGCCAAGGAACAATCTCAGATAGACAGTTTCTATGGGGCGTAGGCCTCCCAAAAGGTAACGAAGGCGTGCAAAGGTTTCCTCGGCCAGGACAGAGATTGACCCTCGAGTGCAAACGCAAAAGGGAGTTTGAGTGCAAGACCCGCCTGTCGAGCAGGGACGAAAGTTAGCCTTAGTGATCCAACGGTGTCGAATGGAAGCGCAAAGGGTTGCAATCCCACGAGGGTGAGCTAACGCCAAAAACTTGACCTCAGTTCAGATTGTAGGCTGCAACTCGCCTACATGAATCTGGAATCATTAGTAATCGCTGGTCAGCCATACAACAGTGAGTTCGTTCCCAGACCTTGTACACACCGCCCGTCACACTATAGGAGCTGGCCATGCCCGAAGTCGTTACCTTAACCGCAATGAAGGGGATGCCAAAGGCAAGGCTACGGATTGGCCAAATTATAAAAAGTGAAGAATTTTGTCCTTAGAATGTTAATTTTGGCCCTTTTTGGAAATTCCTAGAAAAAAATTTGACCTCTCATCGGGCGGGTGCCCTCTTTTATAGGCATTGTCAAATATGTA
Source organism: Nyctanthes arbor-tristis (assembly GCA_963692815.1). NCBI lineage: Eukaryota > Viridiplantae > Streptophyta > Magnoliopsida > Lamiales > Oleaceae > Nyctanthes > Nyctanthes arbor-tristis. Next base: position 958 of record CAVNYN010275003.1, read on the forward strand.
CAAAAGTAAGAGCAAGAAGGGTGAAATCAATTAAAAATAATAATTTGAGAATAAAATTAGACAATAGTTAGACAAGGACATATAATTAGACATTTCAATCAAAATCTGGTCATTTTTGCACAGATTATTTAAAGAAACCATTTTTAACTTACATTTTTGCAGTCTGAATTGTGTCGATGATTGGATGCTCAACTTCCAAGTAAGAATTCCCACATTCAAATAACACAGACCCCATTCTAATTTCTCTTCCTTTCCTTATATCTTCCCGTGTATCAAAAAAATAAAATAAAATAACATAATAATAATAATCTATATATTAATAATAAGAGAAGTTTCTTTGGTAGGATTTTTCCCGCCACTGGTCTGGTGTTATAAGATTACTGATGACCTCACTTATGAGGTCACTGTATCTTTTCTTTTCCTTTTCTTTTCTTTTTTTTTTTTATAATTTCTGGTTTCGGATTTTATCTTTGGCATTCCATTTTCTCTCTCTGGCTATATCCCCATTATCCTCTCGTCAAATCCCATTTTCTCTCCCTAACTGTCTTCTCATCACAATTTGAATCGAATATCTGAATTTTTTTTATCCACTCTTCATATAGAAATGTTAAATTGTCCTTTATCTTCTATATTATATTTTTTTATTTTTTCATGTTCTACTGAGTTTTGAATCAAATATCTGTTTGTAATTTTTTTATCCAATTAAGCAGATCGGCCTATATAACTCTTTCTTATCCATTTTTTATTTTGATTATTTTTTTGTGCTGCAGTGATCTATTTCATTGCATTTAAACTTTAGGGTTTTGATCGAGTACGACGTTTGCAGTACCGTGTTGTTAGTAGATCTTCAAGTTGTATTAGTCTTGATGGAATACAATGCTGAATTTAGAACTTTCCGACGTATCCAAATTTTTGTTTCAATGTGCTTCAGTAGGAAAATATTGATTTTTGTATACAGATTGTTGGTTTTGAATTTACCTTTTTTATGCAAGTTATTGGTAAGTTGCTTTGTAACTTTACCATGCATTTTGCTGATCCTTAACAAGAAAATCATTTTTCCAATATAAATATATGGTATCTATTTGTAGGATTTTACAACAAATGACATCCCAATTAACACATTTGGCGTTCAAGGATTTCCTACCACGTACTTCTAATCTGATGGTAACTTGCAACCTTGATTCCTTGATTATTTTTTGACATTCGTTGCTCTCTCCATGATAGGCTATTCTTCTCTACAATAGCAAATTATAATTTTGTCAAATAAGCAGATGAAAACTCAACTTGTGTAGTATAAGAGCACAAGAAATCTGACGGTGTGTAGTTAACCATATGATCTATATATAATTGAGTTATCAACAATATTCATATGCTTTCTAATTTAGAAATTATTTTTTATGGATTAAAATTTGAATCTCTCTAATTTATTTTACTCCATGTGAAAAAGGGTACTCGATAAAGATGTTGATTTTGGAATAAAATGAGAAATACCCACTAAAAGGCTTAAACTTGTGAACAAGAACGTAGAAAAGCTACAAACAAGAAGCTTTTGGTTTCAAATGTATAAAAAAAAATTAAAATGTACATTTGGACGGAATATTTTGGTCAAGAATGACACTTGAGGAGGTTGCAATGGGTACAAGTTAGGAACAGAGAATGAAAGCTAGAATTTTCTTCTTCTATACTATATTTCCTGCAAAATGAATTTCAATGGTTATCCATCTGGTTGTTGGTTGAGTGTTTATTTCAGTGGTTATCTATCTATTTTTTAAGAAACAGAGGATTGAGATTAAGCACTTCGTCACTCTGCATGTTAAAATTTAACAAAGTTAGTCATATTTTTATCTTTTCCTAAATACTGATGATTTGATGCAATATTATTTCTCTTGAAACAAAATAAGAGATTAAGAATATTGACTCTTCTAGAACGAAGAAAGCAATAAAACTTTAGTAGACTTCTTAATGCCCAATTTGTTGAACACTGTCGTGTCACTAGGCTATTTCTGCTATCACCTTCTGCAGAAGAAACTCCTTCAAACAAAAGGTAAAAACCTCTTTCTCATTGCATTGGGTGGGATATAGGTACCTTTTTATGTGAATTGCAAACAGGGAAGGAAAAGAGCTTATAAATACGAAGAATTGTTTATAAGGTTGAAGAAAAATGCATTTTATTTTGCATCAAGTATATTAATGGAAGAGAACATTTTAGTCATGGGAAAGCAATCTAACGTCTAAAGATCACAATAACTAATAAAGGATATTTGGTTTAAATTATATAGGGAATCAATATTAGACGGGATATAAATTGAATCTGTGATGTGTTGGTTTTTCTAGTCTTTCTTATTTTCAGAATATATATGTGACTTCTTGCACTTCTCAATATAACTCGAAATTGAAGGTCACATTAACTTATTTTCTATAACAAAATAGTTCAGAATTGTAAACTCATTGTTATATCTTCCTATAAACGAACTGATAGAAATTTTTTGAATTGGCCAGTTGTATATGCCAGACAATGAAGAAAGCGATATCTATTTTTCATTAGTGTTGAAAATTTTCATTAATATTCTTCAAAAATTGGCAAACATGGAGGACACTTAAGATGAATCTAAGTCTTCTACTATTCTACATATAGATGGTAGTATTCCCATTTTATTGAAAATTTCGGATATGCTTCTTTGGGTTCTAAAGGAGGAGTTTTGGGAAACGGAGAAACAGTTGGTTATGTTCCCAGTTTTTGAAGGTTGCTGTACTGCTCCTACTTCTTCTATATTTGTAGTCAATCTATATTTATGCTAATTTGATATGTTGTATAAATACTTTAGGTTTCTCATGGGTTGATTCCATTAGTCTCTGCAATAGTTTTGTTTTAAATTTAAATATTAAAAATATTAAAATACAATATTTTACTTATTTCATGCACTTTTGTTATTGATTATTTATAATATAACGAAATTAATTTCATAACTTTATTTTGAAATATATTTTACTCATAAAGAGAGTAGTTTCACGCCCATTCCCCTCAACTTTTTTTGCACATTTCTCAATTATTTTTTAATGTACATTTGATGGAGACTAAATGGAGACTAACTACTTTACTTTGTATATGTTACCGTTGAAATTTTTTATTGCCGTTATAATTCCCGTGCAGCGCACGGCTGAAAACTCTAGTAGTAGTAGTAGTAGTAATAATAATAATAATAATAATAATAATAACAACAACATACTTACATTTTCAAATTAATTTTGCCACTTAAAAAATTACCCCTTGATTTAAATACCCGCTTGGTCCCTAATTTCAAAGTAATTAATCAATTAGAGTAGAAATTGTGGACACATTGAGCTCGGGAGGTTTTATTGAAATTGCATCTTTTACTAACTACACCATAATTTAATTGTACTCGACATTAGCGCGTTTTCATTTTTCAGTTCCCAAATATTTCAACTTGTTCCATGAAAAAAATGGTTCAGAGTCCTGCTACTAGCTATAGGTTTTTGAGTACACTTTTATTTATTTTATTTTATTTTTTTTGGGTGGGCGGAATGCATTTTGAAGAAGGAATATTACATTAACAGATCAGCTAGAACTAAGCAATAATTTAGAAACTATAGGAAGAAAGTCACAAGAATTGTTTTTATAGATTTTAACAAGCCATTAGTTTTCAAATATATTGTATATTTTGAATATAAAGCATAGAAATGAACTAATATCAGACGTCTGAAACCATTATAGTACTAAACATATAGTGTGACATAATATCACCCGATTTGTTCAAATTAAGCCAACTTGGAAGCAAAAAGTTTGATTGATGATGCGGAAGTAAGGAAAGCACATATCGACACTTGGTTAAAAACAGAATTACACGGCACGTATTATAACATAAAAACAGAATTACACGGCACGTATTATAACATAAAAACAAAATTACACGGCACGTGAAGAGTATCATATATATTCAATGAAAAGATCTACCTGGTAGAGAAGAAAACTTAATTATTCTAAAAATTTTATAAGAATTTACTATATTTTAGATATTTCTTGATTTACGATTCAACTGAAACCCGGATTTTGTCATTACTTGCTTCCTTTTCGTTCTATTTTTGTACGAGAAAAAATTAGGCATGACGCTTAATTAAATTGATCAGGGAGTTAAACTCTTTTATAATATATACTAATTGTATACCCGTGCGTTGCACGGAATATAATAATTAGTAAAAAAAGCGTAATAATTTGAAAAACTAAATAATCATAATTTTATTGAGTATTATTCATTCAAAATTAGAATGAGGAATTTTTACCAAATTAATTTCATATTGAGCATGGAAACTAAGAAACCATGGAAAAGAGAGGATACGAAATTTATACAATTTCATAATTACCCTACACCCATATCCTTATTCAATAGGGTGTGAATGATTTCATTTATCAGAATAAATTATTTTCTACATTCATTATTCACCATATATTTTTAGAAAAATTATTTTTCGCATTTTCTCATCACTATTCACTAAATCTACTCTAAAAAATCTAAAGTATACAATCTCCTATTACAAAAGACCCAAGTGAAGCAATATTGCAACAAAAGATAAATTATATATGAATTACCATTTACTCTAAAATTAATTTTTAACCACTTTTTGTTTTAAAAAGAATTAATTTTTTTAATTTTTGTTCTAAATTATTATCATCAAGTATTATTACTATAGTATCCCCTCAATTTAAATTTTTATCACTATTTCTTAGAGAAAAACAAATAATAAATTAAATAATGTACTAAACATATAGCCCTAGGTTTTATGACGTATAGTTTATTGTATTGAATTAAAGCAAAAGTTTTGAAACTGATTTAATAATATTTTATTATTATATTCTAAATCTCACGAGTAGGCACTTAATCGAAATAAGAAGAGCTATCAATAACTCAATACTTGAAATTTGTCTATCAACTGTTAAAATTTTAAAGAAATATTAAATCTTTGAATATAGCTTAAAAACCAATAGAATGTGTATAACAAATATTAATGGATATATAACAAATAGCATAATATATATTAAATAAAAACATATATAAATTTTTGTATATTATTATAAAATAAAATAAAATAATAGCAAAATGTAACTAATGGATAAATATTATTTTTTTTTTGAAGAGAACATATAAGTATTATTATTATTATTATAGAATAAAGAAGTAAAAGAAGCATATAAAAATAGTTCTTCTTTATAATAATAACTAGTTTTTCACTCGTGCAATGCACGGAAAGAATAAGTCAAAATAATCTAACTTACATTATAATAATTAATGATTTGAGAAATTAGATGCCTATATATATAAAAAAAATGGTGAAAACTTGGTATTGTAGTATAATATCATATATTTTTTCACGAATAGTCATAGTTTATTTTAATCTTTTCTTATGATGTAAATAATCAATTCATAAAATTTATCAACTATTAATTTTGATTGTATACGCCAACACCCATATGGTATAATGGTATTTTAGTGAACTATCATAACCTTGAATAAAGAAGAGAAAATTTAAGAATAATCCGTCCGAAATCACGGAGTGAATATCTCATTTGCTGGATTTTCATAGGAATGAAAGGAAAAGTTAAAAAATGATATAAGATAACTCAAAGATAGAATCATGAAGATAAGACAAAATTATGAGGATAAGATAACTCTAAAATTTTGAAGATAACTCAAGTATAAATTTAAAAAAATATATAATATAGAAAATATTTACCGCGCCGATTACCGCATTTAAAAACAAAAAGACAAAAATATCTCTACTTATAGGAAAAACGGCGGGAAACTGCAATAAGATTGTACTGTAGGCTCCTTTCATTTAATTAATATATAGATTAATGTATAGATTATTATTATGGTACACTATATTCTACTCGTGCATTGCACGGAAAGAATAGATATCAAATTAATTTTGAAAAAAATAAATAATATGAAATTTTATAAGTTTTCTTTGTAGGCTGAAATTTTGTAAAGTTACATTATCCAATCAGGAATAATTAGTTTTTAATATCAACTAATAAATAATGTAATTTTGTTCTTGTCATGTTAAGTTAACTATAATTTACAACAAAATTAACCCTATCGCTATTGTTAACGGAAATAAATATCATTTTATTTTTTAACACTGATTTAGATAAATGACATTGTATGAGATAGTTGTTAGTTGGATTGTGTCACGTATTCTAAAAAATAAATAAAGTCAGATAGCAAGAATATGATATAAATTCATGATACATAAAAGTAGTTATAGATATTTTTTAAGTATATGACTAATTGATTAAGTTTCTTATTGATATTAATTTCCATTGTTTTATGAATTATAAACTACAAATATTTTAATCATATGACACTTATCTATCATTGCATAATTAAATTCATCTATAATTTAAATAATTAAAAGATGATAAATATCTATTTCAAAAGAATCTTATTTCAAAAAAATGGATAGATAAAGCAAAAGAGAATAAAAAATATAAAAAAATGCAAAATTCAGAATATTACACAAGTTACCGCGATAATAAACAAAATGTAGAAAGAGACCTTACTAACATAATTTTGGCGGGAAAACTGTAGTATAAAGATACCGCAGACTAATTTCCTTATATATATATATATATTACACGCGTAGTAATGTAATAAAAAACTTTAAAATATAGTACAAACTGACTTTGCTCAATTAATTGGCACACTATGTAGCACTAGAGTCTCCATGGTTGCCCCTGGTCCAAATCCAAAGAGAACTCCCCAATCCAACCCCTCACCGGTGGTGCTCATCCCCTCTTTGGCTGATGACTTCCTCATGTCGTCCAAAACAAACAGCACACATCCACTTGCCATATTTCCGTACTCGCTTAGCACATGTCTTGATGAGCGCAGCTTTTCTGGTTTCAGAACTAATTTTGCTTCCACTTCATCCAAAATTGCTGGACCTCCGGGATGTACAACCCAAAAAATTGAGTTCCAATCAAATATTCCTGTCAAGATTAAATAAAAATTGGTCAAGTCAATCACACACATATATAATTAATGGGACTAGCATGTAATATCTCCACCATTCAACTTCACTCACCCCTGCTCTCTCTCTCTCTCGCCCCTAATTATTTCTCATTAACATGAGTTTGCAAACGAGCGTTTAAGTCAAAAAGATACTTTGCTACTTTACTGCCAAAATAAGTAATTAACTTAATTATTTCAATCTAAAAGTCGATAGAACATGTTATTCATTTAAGAGAGCTTGCTTGCTTCTATATATGTAATATATAATGCAATGCCTTTTTAAGTGTTGTAACGATACCTAAAGGCTGGAATGCTTCATTGAGACTCTCTTCAATGCTTTTCGAAATCATTGCAGAAACACCCTTGCGAACCTGAATTATTAATCCGGCCTCCCTTAATTGTCCAACAATGAAGTTATCACTATTCGGGAGTATGGTTTGTCCGGCCGAAACAAGCTGGAAAATTGGCCACTCCACCCCAACCACCAGGTCAGAACCCACAACCACGGCGGCGGCGCCGTCGCCGAATAGCGCCTGCCCAACTAGACATTCCAATCGATTCTCATCGGGACCCAAGAAAGTGATAGCAGTAATTTCCACGCAAACCACTAGAACCCGAGCTCCTCTGTTGTTTTCGGCCAAGTCCTTGGCAAGGCGGAGGGCTGTGCCCCCGCCGGCGCAGCCTTGCATGTACATCATGTAGCGTTTGACGGAGGGACGGAGGTCGAGAAGCTTGGTTAGCCGGTGGTCAGCACCCGGCATGTCGACCCCACTGGTGGTGCAGAAGATTAAATGGGTGATTTTCGACTGGGGTTGGCCCCATTCTTTGATTGCTTTCTTGGCGGCTTCTTTGCCAAGCTTTGGCACTTCCGCCACCACGATGTCCTGCCGGGCATCGAGCGAAGGTGCCATGCGGTTGTACATGTTTGGGTTCTGTTTCAATATTTCTTCCGTCAAGTGTATGTAACGTTTCTTGATCTTCGATTTATCACCTGCATGCATGCATGTTTGGCAAACAAACTGTGAAAAAAGGGAAAAGCAGATGGTTTGTGCAATTCTATTAACAATCAAAAAATGAGGAGAGATCGGCTTACACATGCGCTTAAATTTTTCTTTAAGCTCAATTTTGTGTTCACTTCTTGTGATACGAAAATAGTAATCGGGGTACGAGCTTTGGTCAATGCAATTTGTGGGCGTGGCTGTCCCTATAGCCATAATAGTGGCTGGACCTTCAGCACGTTGAGCACGGCGAACCTCCTCAACTGTAACCATTTTCTTCCCAAGCAAAATGAAAATTTTGGACAAGGGTGAAAATGTTTTAATGAGTTTGAGAATGTGAAGGGAAACAACGTTTGAATATATATAGAGATGGAGAAGAGATCTGGGTCATGCACTAGCCTATCTTCAAAGTAATTAATTAATTAGGTTTGTTGGAACTATCTAAGGGAGTTCAAATTATCCTCTAGTAATTAAGATATTCACATTCTGAGGTAGACTCTTGTTCAAACCATACATTCCCTTCCCTTATATCCCTCGTGTATTAAGAAAAAACAAAATATCTAAGCAAAACATGAATCTCCTAAATCAGTATGAGAATTAAAATAGAAAGAGTATGAGAATTCAAATAGAAAGAGACTGTCTATTTATAAAGAGAATCTTTAGTACTTTAGAGAGTATTTTTAAGTTTAAAGAGTAAAATTTTTTGAGAAATTCAAGGGGGACATAAAAATGGGACATTCTTAAGTGACATTCTTATGTGGCATACTTGTATTGGATGATAAAAAAGTAATCATGTAATCATCACCCAATGAATGTGTGCCATATGAGAATGTCACCTAATAATGTCCCCTTTTCATGTCCCCCAAGAATTGCTCAAATTTTTTATATGCTCCAACAAACTCTCTATTGTGACTTTTTATTTTGTTAAATTCTATTAGCATTTAATTATTTTCAGTTATCTTTTTTTATATATATTTTCTTTAAAATGTTAATGACCAATCAATTCAAAAGTAGTTGAAAAATGAACATTAAAAGTAAAATTGATTTAACATCATAGTATGACACCTCAGTCATGTAGTGTGTATCGGGACACGCTTCATAATTGTAATTTCTTATTGTAGTGCGTCTCGATGAATACGTATGATGGCATACCATATGGTGCTAGATCGGGACTATATTGAAAAATGTAACTATTAAATAATAGAAAGTGAATCTGGCTCTCCAAACACTATTTATTTTTAAAAAGTTAAAATAAAAGACACTATTTTTATGCATTGACTCTGTAAATTAAAGAGTATCTTCTATTTAAAGAGTGACCTCTTGGAGATGCTCTTATAAGTTACTAGTTTAACATCCGTGCGATGCACGAAAAGAAAAACAAATTTTTAAAAATAAATTCTAATAGCATAACTCAATGACAAAAACAATAATAATACATAACCAAATGAGATTATGAAGGAGTTAAATACTTCACGATAAAATTACCAACTGTAAGTCATAATAACTCATTGCCAATTTGGTACAATTTCAACCGCTAAAATTTTATTTTACCTGGAAAATAAAACAATGAAGTCATGCAGTTCCTAATGTAATAAATAAATTGAAATATTCCACTATATTTACTTGATATATTTGAATTTGTCATCAATTTCTACTATTCAAATAAATAAATAGATAAATAAATAAATAAAAATAATTCATGACTTTCAGTTAATTACAAAATAAAAACACAAAATACGTGTTTTTGTGTTTGTGTTAATAACTTCCAGTTGCGACGTTTAATTGAAATATATAATTAATAGTAAAACATTGTACATTTTAGTTGTTTTCATTTTGGGGGATTATATTCCCACCACAAGAATTTATCTTCATACCATATTTTATTAATCACTTAAATATCTCTAAAGTAAGTTACGTTAATTACCTTATTCTTTAATTTTTTAAAATTAATATATTTAATAAATATGTTTTCCTCTCTACACATCCCTTTCAAACACTCTGTGCGTTAACGCCTCCGACGGAATAGCAACGGCTTAAGAGGAGTGATAGGCCAATCAGCAAACATCAAACTAACATGGTGTGTTTATTACTTTAGGGTATTAATTCATTCAATCTCTTATCTTTAAAATCCTAATTCTCATATATGGAAGTCATGTAGCAGTTGAATGTGTAATGGGTTGTTTCACGGAATATTTTGTATTGCAAGTTGCCTTGTAATTAATCTTATGTCTATGGCTAATCTGAATTTGTCATATGTTTATGTAATTCATGTCGGTTTATTATGCTTAAGTGATCAAATTTTGTGTTTATTATGCTATTTTCATCAATCATTTAACTAGCATAATCGCACACATATGATCTTGACTTGGATTTACTTCTAGGAACATTTGTTTATGTTTTAAATTTTAGTTGGGAAACCTGGGAATTTTGGCTACCTGAACATAATACTTGTACTATCTTCCTTTGCAATACCCACCACTTTTCTTTAGGCTACCAGAGATTTTGAATCACAGAAGAATTATTAGTTAACAACAAGCACATGAGAAGTCATTTACCGGTATATTGTAATATCTTTAGTGTGGTGCATCATCCCAGGAGCATATTGCAGTAATCGGACAAGCATAAAATTTCTCGAGTATTGTGTCTTCCATCATAAATATTAACTTAATTATTGGTCAGGGTTCTTATGTAATGGGAAATTAATAATATTTGTTGGTTAACTTTTTGGTTTACAGTGAGTTTCAAATTTATTGAATAACAATTCTCTATAAAGAATGTTTAAAAATGAATTTAATTGTCATTAATTAAATGATATAGAGGCATCATAAATTAGAGTGTGTTGCATCATCCCAAGAATTCTATGGTTTTCTTTATGTTTCAATTACTATAATTTAAATTTCAGGAAAGTGAGGAAGAAAACATGATCGATTACACTGAATATTTCAAAACAGACCAAGTAAGTTGAATAATAATGGTTAACTTATATTTGCAATTGTTGGCATCTTAGTTGGCATATTTTCTAATTTGGTTTGACCATCAATATTGATTATTGTCTAACAAATTATTAGTATTTGCTAAGAGTTTATTATGATGATTGTTATTAAGAGATTATGTTTTGCATGGTTAAAGATTATCTCTTAACAGGATTTACACCACAAGGTGATAAGAGATAAAGTTTATCTCAATGGTTATCTCTTAAACAGGATTTGCACCACATGGGATAAGAGATAATGGGTTATCTCTTAAATAATGATAAGCAGTTTGTCTTGCAAACTTATAAGGTAGAGGCCTATAAGTAGTGAAGCCTCACTATAGTGAAACAACCAAAAATTGCAAAGACAATTGAGAAGGTTGAGGCACCAACCGACCGGTGATAAGAGTGAAGGGGAGAAAGCTGGCTGTCCATAATTGGGAAGATCATATGTTCAGAGTACAGGACAAGAGCAGCTGACCAAGTACTAGGGGAGTGCTTTAAGGAAATTCAAATCAAGGAGTTTGAATTTTCTTGTTATTGCTGTTGCTTGTGTATGTTGATGTAATCAGTTAGTGTACGGACTATTTTTGATCTAGTGGGTGATTTTCTCTCTTGTGGCAAGGGTGTCCGTGGTTTTTCCCTGAGAGGTTTCCACGTTAGCATATCTTGTATTCTTTCTGTCTATTTATTATTTGTTTGGCACTAGACAGTTCTAGGTCGAGTGTATAGTAGCCAGACTAAGCTGGTGCGACAGATACGTCTAGATATCTAGATTAACGTTGTTTTCATTTGGTATTAGAGCAGGTTCACTTATTCCTAGCGAGATCCATCTATCTAGATATGGGTACCACTATTGTCTCTCTTAGGCCACCAATTCTGAATGGATCTAGTTATAGATATTGAAAAATAAGAACAAAAATTTATATTAGTTCTATAGATGAAAAGGCCTGGCTCTCTGTGCTTTGTGGATATACCCAACCTACGGTCACTGAAGATGGTGTAACCACTAATAAAACTGACACCACTTACACCGAAGTTGAACTTGCTGCATGTAGTTTAAATACTAAAGGCTTGAATGCTATATTCTCATTATTAAGAACTAATCAGTTTCATTTGACTTTTTCATGTCACACCTCAGATAGTGCATGAAGGAACAAATGCAGTAAAGTATTCTAAATTACAAATTCTACCTATAGAGTTTGAATAGATATTGATGCAAGATAATGAAGACTTCAAGGCATTCTACGTAAAACTCAACAAAATCACCAATGTTGCTCATGCTCTGGGGCAGAAGTACTCTGAGCATGAAATAGTGAAGAAGATTCTCAGATCTTTGCCAGAAAGGTTCCATGCCAAGATCACCGCGATTGAGGAAAGTAAAGACGCGAGTACCATAAAAGTCAAAGAACTGGCAGGTTCACTAATGACCTATAAGCTAGGCCTTGGTAAGAGGAGAGCTGACAAGAAACCCGGACTTGCCTTTAAAGAAATCGAAACTGTCGAGAAAAATGATGAAGATGAAGGCATTGCACTGCTCACTAGACAATTCAACAAATTCCTGAAAACCAACTAAAGAGGAAAGAATTATCGAAATCAGGGATCAAATCAAAGTCGGTTCAAGAAAAAGAGCAGTGATAGTTCCAAAGGAAGTGTAGATGACCCACGAAGGAATAACAAAAACCAAATACAATGTCATGAGTGTGAAGGTTATGGACACATTGCCACTGAAAGCATGAACACTCTCTTAAAAAAACAAAAATAAAAAGGCGATGAATGTCACTTGGAGCGAAGATAGTGAGGAAGGCTCTGGAACAAATTTAGAAGACAAAGAATAGCTGTCACCCGCTTGACTGCTCACGTAACAAGCACTGCTGAGTCACCAAATATGTCCAGTGATCAGCATTCGTGCTTGAACTGCTCTGAGATAGCACATAAGTTAGTTGATGAAGAAGATAAAAAAGACAAGCTTCTGATCATGCCAAAATTTGCCAATGATGAGTGAGAAAAGGCTGCCAAAGGACTGGTGGAAAAATTGCCGAGATTGTTAGACTGACAATGGAGAAGGTACAACTTTAGGATACAGTCAAACAGTGCAATGAATGAATCAAAAAACTCATTTTCAGAGCTATAAAATTGAATGAAATATTGAAGAATGGAAAATCTGCTGGAGACAAGACATGTCTAGGATATGATGGCAAAGGAAAGAAGACTCAGGCCGCTATCTTTATAAAGGGAACTGTCTATTCACAGAACACATCCAGTTTGCCAGATGCTTTTTTACCATCCAGAACCAAGCCAGACCAAGCTCACTCACAAAAAGCTCAGCGAGTCAAGGCTACCTCCAAGGCCAGGAACTCGATGACAGGACATGACATCTTTATCTACAAGAAGTACACTGAGATTATAAATGCACAAAAAGTGAGGCCTGATACTTCAAAACTAATAAAGCAAGTCTGGGTTAAAAGGGAGAATATGAAGAGTTACGTTGTGCAAGTCACTTTCAGTGTATTGATTCCCAACGCGTGGTATTTTGATAGTGGATGCTTCAAACATATGACAGGTATCCTATCATTGCTATCATGTGTTTGAAAAGGTAAGACAGGTGTAGTCACTTTTTGTGATGGCATGCAAGGGCATATTCGTGGCTCGAGAATCATTGATATCACAGGATTGCCAACTCTAAAAAATGTGCTATATGTTGAAGGGATAGAAAGCCAACTTGCTCAGTGTGGGGCAACTCTGTGATGGAAATATACACGTACTCTTCACAAAAGAACACTACAAAGTGTCTGATTGTAACACTCAGCAAACCAGCCTTGGAAAGGCAATTCTAGGACTTGTATGAGGAAGTGACAAATGCTACATACTCTAGAATAATACCACTTGTCAAACTGCCAGGATAGACTAGGTTGAATTATGGCATGTGAACCATCAAGTTGGGGCATGTGAACCATCAAGATCTTCTGAAGCTAGCCAGGAAAACAACCATTAGAGGAGTGCCCATTTTCAAGGAAGTACCGAGTGGTATCTGTGGAAGCTGTCAGCTTGGTAAACAGACTAGAGAAACCCACAAACAAAGTCAAGTAATTGCTACATCACAATTGTTAGAACTGGTACACATGGACCTCATGAGTCCAGTTCAGACAGAAAGCCTGGAAGGTAAAAGATATATCTTTGTGTGTGTCGATGATTTTTCAAGGTATACTTGGGTTATATTTATTAGAGAAAAATCTAACACCTTTGACAAGTTTGTAGGTCTATATCACAAGCTGACCACAGAAAAAAGTGGAGAAGGAATCAAGATCAGGAGAGTTAGAAGTGACTATGGAAGAGAATTTGAGAATGACTTTGCTGATTTTTGTAGGAAGTATGGAATAGCTCATGAATTCTCTGCTCCAAAAACACCTCAACAAAATGGTGTAGCTGAAAGAAAGAACAGAACCTTACAAAAGATGGCTAGAGTCTTCCAGCATACCAGGAAGCTTCTTGCTAAACTATGGGAGAAGCTGTAAACACAGTATGCTATATCATTAACAGAGTGATGTTGAAGCCTGGGACTAAAAAAACCAGCTATGAAATTTGGAAGAAGAAAATACCTAAAGTAGATTACTTCCACACCTTTGGAAGTAAATGCTATATTCTCAATGATCGAGAAAGGATTGGGAAATTTGACTCAAAAAGTGATGAAAGAATCCTCGTAGGATACTCAGAAAATAGCAAAGCCTATAGAATTTATATGTTAAAGAGTCAAAATATCATTGAGTCAATATATGTCAAAATTGATGAGACTAATGGTAATATTCTATCTTCACAGGAAAAGGACACTCTGGAGCTCGTCCCAGCAAACACCTCTACACCATAGACAAAAGTCTCACCTAATGATGAGAGTTTGTCCAGCCAGTCAGAACCAAATAGGAGTGAGCAAGACACATCTTGGAATCAGGAGGATGAACCAGAAGTGGCTGCCGTGCAAGCTAGTTCCATCTCACCAGAACAGAAGAGGATCCCGCCGTCTAGAGTTCAAAGAAACCATCCTTTGGATAATATTTTAATGGATCTCACAAAAAGTGTTACAACAAGGAAGAGGTTTGCAGCAGATCTAGGCAATGTTTGCCATTTGTCACAAATAGAGCCAAAAAATGCAAAGGATGCTGTAAATAATGAGCACTGGATGCAAGCCATGCAGGAAGAGCTAAATCAATTTGAAAGAAATGAAGTCTGGGAGTTGGTTCCAAGATCACCTGAGGTGAATATCATTGGGACAAAATGGGTTTTCAAGAACAAAACAGATGCTGCAGGAAGGATCATAAGAAATAAAGCCCGTTTAGTAGCACAGGGATACATACAGGTTATGGGAATAGACTATGATGATACTTTTACAACTATGACTAGATTGCAGTTCATTCAATTGTTGCTAGCCATGGCCTGCTATCTGAAGATCAAGTTGTTCTAGATGGATGTAAAGAGTGATTTCTTAAAAGATATCTAAATGAAGAAGTGTATATGGAAAAACCCTAAGGATTTATAGATCCAAGTCATCCACAACTTGTATTCAAACTTAGGAAGGCACTGCATGGACTTAAGTAGGCTCCAAGGGCCTAGTATGAGAGGCTGACATCATATCTACTCCAAAAGGGATATTCCAGATGTGGAATAGAGAGGACTCTATTTGTTCAACATCTAAAGGATGGAATACTTGTTACTTAAATCTATGTTGATGACATAGTATTTGGATCAATATCTGATCTAAAAACCACAAAGTTCATACAACTCATGCAAACTGAATTTGAAATGAGTCTTGTAGGAACTAACATTTTTCCTTGGTTTGCAGGTCAAACAGATAGAAATATGCGTATTTATATCTCAAACTAAATATGCAAAGAATCTGATAAAGAAATTTGGGTTGACGGAAGCTAAACCTGCAAAAACCCCATGGCAACAACTGCAAAGATCTCAAAAGATGAGCTAGGAAAAGTAGTTGATACAACCCTATATAGGAGCATAGCTGATTGGAAGTCTATTGTATCTCACTACAAGTAGGCTAGACATATCATTTAGTGTAGGAATGTGTGTAAGATATCAAGCACAGCCCAATGAGTCACATCTAGAAGTAGTAAAGAAGATTCTAAAATATGTGAAATGAACTGCTGAGTATGCAATTTGATACAAAAAAGATACCAATGTGCACTTAGTTGGATACTCAGATGCAGATTGGGTAGGCAATATGGATGACAGAAAGAACACATATCTAGAGGATGCTTCTACATCGGTAATAATCTTGTAGTATGGATGAGTAAGAAATAGAACTACATATCCCTATCCACTGCTGAGGCTGTGTACATTGCAGTAGGAAATTGTTGTACTCAACTACTATAGATGAAACACATGCTAGAAGATTACCAAGTTGTGCAAAATAAGATCATCCTATATTATGACAACACTAGTGCCATGAACATCTCGAAAAATCCTGTTCAACACTCCAAAAGCAAACACATTGACATTAAGCATCACTTCATTAGAGAACCGGTTGAAAAAGAAACTATCACACTGGAATACATCCAAATTTAGTTCCACTTAGCAGACTTGTTCACTAAGGACCTTGACTCTGCTAGGTTTGATCACTTGAGAAGGCAACTTTGCATTAGTGGTGTAGCGACTGAAAAATTTTATAATAAAATTTTATGTACTATTTTGATAAAACGTGTCGCTATGACTGGTCTAATTTATTTATTTATTTATTTACTATTTTTGTCACCCTTTTCTAGTCAAGATACAATTAATTAAATTAAATAAAATCCAGTTACTAAAGCTAAAATTTTATGAATTCATTCTTATATTTTTTTCAGAACCCAACATATTACGTGAATAAGTTGGTTCTAGCCCAAATTGATCCAATTCAATTCTACTTGTATTATAGCAGCCCAAATAATGACCACCTTCTCAAGCAATACTATATTTTTCGATGAAGGAAGATTTGTTTTCCATATTCACTGTTAGTTTCTTTCTTTCATTTGAATTACCCTAATATTCCTAACATAAAATAAGCATACAATGTATCTTCCTTCACCAAGGATTACCCAACTACACGCAAGTCTTCTCTTCGACATCAAAACAAAAGCTTTTGGAAGACTTTTCATTCACTTTTCTCTTGGTTGTCTGGTAAGGTCCCTTCCTTCATTATCAATGCTTATTTCTTTTATATGCTCCACAAATACAAAGAAAAGTAAAAGGCAATGTTGCTTCATTGCATGCATACTCGTTCACAGCCTACAATAATATTGGTTTGTTCGTAGAAAATTTTTCATGTACATGGTTCACCAAGCTATAAAACTATATACATGTATGTATGCGTCTATATTCTCGGTTCACTCTTTTAGCCAAAACCATCTGATATATAGATACATAACTTCTTTTGCCCCTCACATACAATCCCGACTACACCCGTGTCACTGAGTCAACTCAACTCCGTATTGACACATCACAACGAATCAACACCTAGTAGTTGTCTCACCGTCTCAACTATAAAGGATTTCAACCAACATATACATCCTTCTCAGACCACAATATGAACTAGAAAATCATGAAAAAGAAGGAAGAAACAGAACTAAAAACCCAAACCCAAATCATAACTCAGTCGAACCACGGGGCGTGACCGTTCTGCCACTAGTCGACCAAACCTCCTCGAAGTTCACAAAGTATAAGCTGCTGCCATGAGTTTGTTGATTTTTATGGCCAAAATTCCTTGAGTTTACACTTGGATTAGCCAAGTTGAACTCTCCTTTCATCTTTCTCAGTTCTGTATAGGGCTGGGCGTTGAGTCGGTAGGGCCGGGTTAGGCCCAAAACTGGCCCGACGGGCCTGTGAACCTACCCAAACCGACCCGACTTGGGTCGGGTTGGGTTGGGTCGGGTCGGGATTTGGTTTTGGGCCTCAAATTTTTTGTTTTTTTGAAATGTTGGACTCATTTTTTGTTTAAATCTTAATGGGCCAATTTTGGAGCCCAAAAGGAAGTGAGATAAGAGAAAAACCTAGCAGGGAGGAAGAAGCAGCCAAGCCAATGTCTCTGACTCTCTGTTTTTCTCTCTCGGTTCACTATCTCTCTCTTCTCTCTTTTTCTTGAGTCTTGACATTGTTGTGGACTCATGGGTGGTCCAACGCAGCAGCAGAAGCGGTGGAGGGGCATAGCCAGGGCCGAAGGACGGGAATTAAGCACCCAAAAATTAGGATATATAGATATATACATACATTATACATTCATACACAGAGAGACTTTTCAAGGGTTGTTTGATCGTCAGTCAATGATGGAAATCACCGCGGGGACGGTGGCTCGGCCGGTGGGAGAAGAAGGGAGGCGTACCAATACAAATGGAGATTTTATTATTTTGATTTTGAATTGAAAATTTGTATTTTGATGGTGTGTTTCAATTTCAAATTAGGATTTCAAATGTGAAATATGTAAGGAAGATTATAGTCTGTAGATTTTTGAATATTTTTCAAGATTTCAATTTCAAAAGTGGTTTCTATGTGATTTTTGAAGATTGCAAATTTGCAGCGGTTTGGGCTTTGGAGTCTAGATCTAACGTTTTCAAGCAAAAAAAAAAAAAATCCTGTTTAACCGGTTCAAACCGGTTTAACCGAACCGGCTCTTCCGATCTGGTTTTAACTGGGTTGAACCGGTTTTGAATGGCTCAAACTGTGGTCCGAACCGAACTGGCTCGGTTCGTCCTCCTACAACCCGAGAACTGAACCGTTAAGGCAAAAAACCGAACCAAACCGGACCAAACTGGTTCGGTTCAGTTCGATTTTTCGGTTTCAGCGCCCACCCCTAGTTCTGTACGTGAATATGTATGGAGTGGGGGTTTGAGTTGTAAATTTGATTTAATAAGGACATTTCAAGGCTAATTCCCAAGTCTTATTTCCTGCTATTTCAGTCCCTTAAATTTCGTAGTTAGTTAATAAGCCCCAAGGTTTCTTGTTCCTATTTATTTCAGCCTTTCAGTTTACAAATTCTGTTATTCAGGTTCACAAGAGTTTGAAATACTCAATTTAGAACCCATACTTTTCCAAATCAATTTCTCAAATATTCATATAAGTCCTTAAAGTTTATTTATTCTTTTTCATAAAGAATTATTTCTCCAATACTAAGATAATTTAAGTTCTTTTGACTAGACGAGGCGTAAAGATTGCTAAATGAATAGAATTCTTGCAAAGGTAGCTCAACTTGTGAAGCTTAAGGTAGACTCTTAAATTTATAAAGATGTTTTCTTAAATTTTTGCACATTATTAATTGATTTATGTGGTGAATATTACATGCAAATGTGTGATTGCATATTATTATATGCTTAAGAAAGATTGCATATTATATGCTTAAGATCTCTTTATTATAATTATACGCGTATCTGCTTTAATGCATAAGAACGGGAACCTGTATTCATTTATGATGCTTGTTCCCAAAGATTAGATCCACCAAAAAAGAACTATTCACATGTCTACGTGTTATATTTACGATATGAATTGATTGATATGCCGCTAGAGTCTACTGAATATATTTTTATACTCATTCTTTCAAAACTAACACTTTTAGGTTTTGAAGCCGGTGGAGGGCCGATGGGCAAAGGCTACTAGCAATTAAAATTAAAATTTATATTAAATGTTCTTAAAAATTTCAAGTTATGCATTTATTTGTGCGTTAAATTTTAAGACTACAGTCGACAAACTCCATTGTTTGTCATTAAAGAGATATTTCCGCATTTAATTATTTATTTATAGATTCTGTATTTAAAGTAAATTTTAAAGATCAGATAGTGTCCGGGGTTGTTCTGAATTCTGGGCGTTACAGTTTGGTATCAGAGTGGGTCTATGTTTCTGTAGACTTGCAAAATTTTTCAAAGATATTTTTAAGTAGAAAAATTTTAGTAGTCCCTCACCATCGTCTGCTCCGCCGACTCCGAGGTAAGAAATTGTTTAAGTGTATTAAATTTACATGCCTTTAAGATATTTATGTATAAAGATTTTATGTGAAGTATAAGAACAAAAAATAAGTGATTGACATCCAACAAAGATTAGAGAACGAGTTGAGCATAACTAGTAGTAAATAAATATACTTGATTTGAAAGGATATTTTTATTTTAATCCTCATAAATATGTTAGAAGATATTAGAATACCCCAAACTAACTAGACTTATATAAATGGTATTCCTTAGGCATGGCACACAGAGGAGACCCTGAGGTAGCTAAAGTGACTAGAATTGCAAGCGAGCAATTTGTCTGAAATGCTGAGGAGACCATCGACGAGCATGTTTGTGATCAGAAAGAAGCAGAGTTTCTACATCTGAGATAGGGGAATAAGTCGTTGAAGGATTATAAGGGAGAATTTGAACAACTCTCTCGGTATTCCCTTCACCTAGTTGACATTAATGAAAAGAAAGTAATGAGATTTGAAATGGGTTTATGACCTGAGATAGGAGCGATAATGGCTGCCTGTGTATTCACCATGTATGAGCAAGTCTTGGCACGGGCATATGCCATATCCTCCCTTCTAAATTTGGAGCGAGCTGTCCAAAAGATAGTTGATGCCTCAGGAAGGTAAAATTGGGATAATGGGAATACGAAAAATGGCATAATCAATATCAGAACCAGAATAGGAATCAAACTCCAAACAAGTGTCCAAATACAAGGTTAGACGGTGGTCAGAATAACTTCAACATTACTCAGTGCCCTAAGTGTGAGATCGGAAGAGCACACGGGAGAATGTCTTTGGGGCAAGGGAGTCTGTTACAAGTGTGGACAGACCGGCTATTTCGTAGCCAACTACTGTGCAAAGCCTGCTCAGAATAAAGGACAAACCAAGAATCCAATGCAGACTGGGAACCAGGAGCAGAATAACAAAGGAAAGGCGAGGGTTTATGCATTAACCCATGATGAAGCAGTCGTAATAGCAGGTATACTATCTGTCTTTAGTATTCATGTTTTTGTCTTAATTGATTCTGTTTATGCATTCGTTCGTATTTACTGTATGCCTAGCTAGACTAAACTTGGTAGAAGAGAAAACTAGTAGTATACTAGAAGTTAATATGCCATCAGGGGGAATAATTGGAACTGATGAGATAACTAGGGATGTACTTATAAACTTCAAGGGGTTAACAATTAAAGCTGACTTGAACATAATTGAAATGGCAGACTTTGATATTATTTTAGGTATGGACTGGCTAAGTAGTAATCGAGCTACTATTTTATGCCATGAGAAAGAAGTGGTATTCTGAAAGGATGAGAATGAGGAATTTAGATTTTACGGGTTGAAAATTAAGGAACTTCCCGGCCTTATTTCAGCCTTACAAGTAGAGAGGCTCTTGGCAAAAGAGAATTGCCAAGGGTATTTGATCAGCCTCTAGGGCGAATCACTGGGGAATATCACATTAGTTTGCGTACCAATTGTCTGCGAGTTTGTCGATGTGTTTCCAGATGGTCTATTGAGCATTCCGCCCAAAAAACAAGTAGAGTTTGTTATAGACTTGGTATATGGAGCTGCACCTGTGTCCAAATCTTTGTACAGAATGGCGCAGAAAAAGCTACAAGAATTGAAGCTACAATTGGAGGAGATGTTGGAGAAAGGCTTCATCAGACCAAGTGTGTCTCCATGGGGAGTACCAGTGTTGTTTGCTAAAAAGAAAGATGGAAGTATAAGGATGTGTATTAACTACTGAGAACTGAACAAGCTGACTATCAACAATAAATACCCCCTTCCGAGGATCAAAGATTTATTCAATTAGTTAAAGGGGGTAGCTGTGTTCTCAAAGATAGATTTGTGATCAAGATACCATTAGTTGAAGGTCAAACCCACTGACATCCCAAAGAAGGCGTTTAGAACTAGATATGGGCATTATGAATTTACAGTGGTGCCATTTGGCCTCACTAATGCCTCAGTGATATTCATGGACTTGATAAATTGTGTGTTGCATGAATATCTAGATAAGTTTGTCATCGTCTTTATTGATGACATTCTGACTTATTCAAGGGATGCCAGAAACCATGAGAAACATTTAAGAAATGTGTTGGAAATACTGCGAGTAGAAAAGTTATATGCCAAATTCAAGAAATGTGAATTTTGGTTAGAAAAGGTTTGATTTTTGGGCCATATTGTGACCGCGAAGTGTATTGAAGTTGATCCTTCTAAGGTTGAGACCGTCGCAAATTGGCTTATACCTACCAATGTTGGGGACATAAGAAGCTTTTAGGGTTTAGCCAGGTATTGCCGATGCTTTATCGAAGGTTTCTCTAAGATAGCTAGCCCAATGACTCAGTTGACTCGCAAGGGTGTTAAGCTTCTATGGACTGAAAAATGTGA
>CAVNYN010275004.1:0-12037 GCA_963692815.1 Nyctanthes arbor-tristis
AGTTATTTGATTAACTAATTATTTCAACTTTCATCCGAATTTATGTATAGGGATTTAAAGGTGACATTTGGTTCTATCCATTCAATGGTGTCTTTTAGGATGAAACCAACTATATCCAAGCATTGTGTCTTTTCATTTGGCACCTTTTGGCATCTTATAAATAGAACCCCTCACTTGTGCATTTGAATTCAATTCTTCTTTCATTCAATTCTTCCTTTCCCAAATTCATAAAGAGAGTTCGTAATATTTTTCGGTTCGCCGTGTCTTGTGGTTTAAAGTGCTTCTACCGCAAGTCGTTCGCCGTTGTATCTTGGGAGACGATTGCCGATCAACCGTAAGCACCTAGGCGGGGCAAAAAAATCTTAAAGACATAGAGTCGAACTCTAACCTCGACGGTTTTTCATAGTAAATTCTACATAATTTATTCTACCAGGTTTAAGTAAGTTTACGGTTTAATTTCGAATATAATTTGCACCATTTTATATATCTAATTTTTGTAGAGGATAGTCAACAGATTATTTTTGGCAACAAACCCCACAAGAGGGGTGTAAATTCTACAACTCAATTGGTATTAGTAATTGATACGCGTTACACAGACTAAGACTAAAATACTTTGACTAAAATACTTTGGTGCAACCTCATGATTTTGTTATTAAAGTTTTCCTCAAGTGCACAGTTTGTAGGAAAAATTAAGTACCAGAGTTGTCGGGGTTTGAATTTGCCATTTGGGTGACGATTGGGTGAATCGAGAGAATGCAAAGGAAAACCTCGATAATGTGTTACTTTTCTATTTCAACTCCAACATAAAAATTAATCAAATTACTTCTAAATTAGTCAATATTATTTAAAATTTGAGAAGAAAATCTTTCTTTTTGGCGAGCTTGCTTGCCTAATCTTGGTTAGCGATCAGACTTCTGTTAACAATTTTTTTTTTAATGCTCATAACTCATATAACCTATATGGTTCATGTGATTTTGATCCCTTGTTAAAGTCTGACATCACACTCAACACATTCGTAAAGATACGCACCACGTGTAATAACTAATGTTAGTTTCTTACACGTGGCGCATGTCTTTGCACGCCACGTATTGATTTTGGCGGCGTTATCTGAGAAGAGAATTGGATTGATGGTTCATGAGCCGAATTGACACAATACATTCATATTTATTATTTCATTATAATATATATGTAATTCGTGTTGAAGAGGAATTGGAGCGAAAAGGGCAAAAACCTTAATTTAGCAGAGTTTGACGTTGGATGTCCGATTGTATTTGTGGTGATGTGAATTTGTAATTTATTTTATATATTTACTTAATTATTTTTCATTCCAATAATTTTTTTTCTTGAGAGTCAACCTGTTGGATGTCCGATTGTGGTGGTGTGAATTTGTAATTTATTTTATTTATTTATTTACTTAATCATTTTTCATTCCAATAATTTTTTTCCTTGGGAGTTAACCTGTTGTATAAATTTTTTAGCCCTCTTTTTTAGGGGTCAATTAGCCTAGGAGATTAAAAGCCCAGCGGATTGCCGGTTCGAATCCTCACCATGCCCCTACCCCAATCCCCCTATGTACAACAAAAATAAATAAATGAATAAATAAATAGGGGAAAAAAATAGTCCTCTCTTGCACACAAATCATTCTCTCTGCTGAATTCCAGAATGGAAGAATCCGTTTCTTGCAAGTGGCAAGGAATTCATTAGAATTCTTTGACGTTCTTCTTCATTTGTATTACATTAAAATTGTTCTCGTATTTTGTATTCACTTTCTGATTTCTAAGCCTTGAAATTGTGTGTGCTCGAAGTCACAAGCTAGTACTGAACATGTGTATATCTGATGGGTAATTCAAAAAATCGAAACGAATGGAGTGTTTTGGTTCCCATTGACAGCAAAACATGAGCGAAAATGGCAACTGAAAGGTAAAGTGCCACTCTGCACCAAATACTAATTACCGGAAATTTGATAGAGAAGAGAAATTAATGGCATTTATATGCGCAGATAGAGCAGATTACGTGAAGAATACTTCTTTTGTGACAACTCA
Organism: Nyctanthes arbor-tristis; assembly: GCA_963692815.1. Lineage (NCBI taxonomy): Eukaryota > Viridiplantae > Streptophyta > Magnoliopsida > Lamiales > Oleaceae > Nyctanthes > Nyctanthes arbor-tristis. The sequence continues at coordinate 2,043 of CAVNYN010275004.1, forward strand.
GATCAAGCAATACGTAGCGAATTCTCAACCTCTCAAGCGCATAGTTTCGCAATTTTCGCTTACACGAAATGGGGAACACTCTGCAAAAGCTTCCCCAAAATTCAGACCCAACCCCCAAAAACCCAGCTGAACAACGTGAACAAGAACAGGAAGAAGAAGAAGGCGAACTCAGACCAGAAGATGAGCGTAACTCTTTACCAACCTTCACATGCGAAATCTGCATCGAGCCCATGTTATTACAGGAGAAGAAATTCAAGAACGGGAACAAATGCGTTCACCCCTTTTGCACCGACTGCATGATCAAGTACATCCGGGTGAAGCTCGAGGACGATAATGTCGGAACCATCCAATGCCCTGCTTTAAACTGCACCGAATTTTTGGAACCCGTCTCGTGTCAATCTGTCATCAGTCCGGAACTGTTCGTCCGGTGGTGTGATGTGCTCTGTGAGTCGGCTTTGTTGGATTTAGACAGATGTTTTTGCCCGAACATTGATTGTAACGCCTTGATTGTGAATGAGTGTGGTGGGAATGTGAGGAAATCGAAGTGTCCGAATTGCAAGAATTTGTTCTGTTTTAAGTGTAAAACGGTCTGGCATACTGGGTTTACCTGCGAGCAGAATCGAGGAACATGGAATGTGGATGAACTGGCATTCTGGAGGCTCGTGGAGCGTAAGAAATGGAAGAGGTGCCCCCGGTGTATGCATTTTGTCGAACACCTTGCGGGCTGTTCCATTATCAGATGCAGGTAAAGGATTGCTTATTCTTTTAGATGTTATTTGATTAGTAGGATTACATGTATGTTTTTCTTGAATGCTGGTGGTGTTATTTTTAAGGAAATTATCTCAGATCTTACTAAGGCATAAAAGTTTAGGCCTTAAAAGAGGTTCTGGTGCTTGATCAATTGTGGAACTCAGGGCTCGAATACTTCGATCCCTGGAACTTGAGTTGGCTGTTTAGCTATCATGGAGAACTAGACAGTAGTGAACTATAAGAAGTTAGATCAAGTTTGGTGCTTTTGTTCGATATATACTGTCAAGTTCTGTCTACCAAACATACCCGAGCGAGTGTCTTAACTTCTGTCAATGAAGACACTTTACTGTGAATTGCAGTGTTAATTATACATGGAAATATATATGCATTTATGCTAGAGACATTGTGTTTTTCTTTGTAAAGTTATTTAAGAGCAGTCCATCTATGTAAAGATTTCTACTTGAAGCCTGAAGGTTAATTTTTGAGGCATTCTTGTGCACATTTGTGGAATTCGATAATCTCATACGCTTTTGACATTGGAAAGGTAAAAGCCGCACATAGTATGAAGTGAATTCATATGTCTGAAATTACCTGCAATACTTGAGAAATGTTATGTGCTTAAGTCTCGTCTTTTGGTCATCTGGCAAGTGATAAATGTGCAATCGGTCTTGTTTTGACATAGATTTTGCTGTTAGCTCTTTCAGATCTCTGGTTAAGCGACATGGATTTTGCCAAGTTTCTGCTTGTTTATTGACACATTTTGCTCATATTTCTTCTAAGTGTGAAAGTTTTGCACTTGGAACTTAATTCTAAAGGCATTCTCGGATTAGCGGATCTTGATAATCTATTTAGGCTTTATCATGCGATGGGTTAATGGAAAATTCACAAACAAGAGTGCATCGAATTCATATTTTAAAATTTTAAAAATTATTTACCGTTTTTTGAGAATTGTTCCTCTGCTTACATTTCATCATTTGGTTGTCTGGAAACATTTTTCATTTTCAATTCCCACTTAAGCCAAATGGATATTTGCAAGTTTCTGCTTATTTATGTGTAAGTTTCTAAAATTTCGAAGCTAAGTTAACTAGCACATCTGACTTCTTTTTAATTTGGTGGTTGGTCATAGAATAAACATATATTTTGGTCCTTTGAGGAAATACAAGTTGTGAGTTTTTACGAGATCTTATGCAACCAGAGTGACTTTTGTCTTCCAAAATCAAACCGAGCCCAAATCAAATAGTTTCTCGAAACTAACCAAATTTCTACCCGTGCAAAGTTGTATGTGATTTCACTTCGATGTATTTTCTCTTGTTCTCAAAAATCTTGGTTGATAGGTTTATTGTCATTTTTCTAGTCTTCCATATTCTTGTTTCAGTTTATGTTCATTAGCATGGGCATGGCTTCATCCTATTTCACGTCTACTAAGCCTTTGGTACGGCAGAAATGATGATCTGAACCACTTTGGTCTTGTGTTGAATGCAGATGTGGAATCCGTTTCTGCTACAATTGTGGAAGACAGTCGCACCAGTGTCACTGCGGCTCGACTTTTACGGGCTTTGGTGGCTGTAGGGAAAGCTTACTTTCTGGGATTATTCTGATATGTGGACTCCTCTTCATGACCTGGGGTTGGAGAATGTGGAAATAATAGACATTGAACAGCTTACATATATTTCCAAAGATACCGAAAAATTAAGCAGGTTTGCTTTGTACAGCTTTGTGAAGTGGCAACAAAAGTATGTTATCTTCACCACAGCCTAATCTGAATCTACATTTACTGTAATGGCTTCCCTAGTAGAGTTTGGCCCTGCTAACTTCTTTCTATTTAAGTGAAATTATTGCATTATTATTTTTGTACATGTAATATAGTGTGGGTGTGCATACCAGGCGATGCTCGTTAGCTTCCATGCCTGTCTCTGGGAGCGAACTGAGCGATCGGCTGAGAGTTGTCCCCTTGTCCCCTCACTGTCATTACGTTTATACGAACGTTGTGTCGTCAAAGCCTTGCTGCCTCGCCCTACCTTGGTCACTTTGCCTTACTGGTTCTTCAATAGGTGAAATTCTTTTTGCAATTTGCAATTTGGCAAATTTTGGTAGGAGTTTCTAATTTATTCTAACTGATATAATAATAATAATAATAATAATAATAATAATAATAATAATAATAATAATAAATAAATAAATAAATAAATAAATAAAAATAAAAATAAAAAAACAACCAAACTGTGTGGCAAATAATACCATTTAATTTATTATCATTGCAAATATTATGAGTCATGATCTCATATTTTCATATGAGGTGTCGCATAGGTTACTAGCATACTCAAACTCAACTCGACTTACATTTTTAGCAAGATGAATTATGATCTCAAACTTCATGTAAGGAGCCACAAAGTTTACTTATAGGCTCAACTAGACTTGCACTTTAAAAAGGAACTATTCAAATGTGCACGTAGTGAATAAAATAAAAAAGAAACCTTTTTTTAAAGTATTACAATGAGTTTATATGAGAGGTTAGAGGGAAATCGAACCTTTGATTAAGGTGTGGGAAGTTTACCTGCATGTTATAAAAGTATCCTCAATGCATAACGTGGATTAGGGATGATGTGGAGGGGAGATTTGGAGAAGATTATTTTAATTGAAGAGGAATAAAATGACAAAAAAAGGAGAGTCAAAGGGATAGAAACAAATTCAAAAAATATACTGTTAGTGTTGATGTGGCATGTCATATGCATGCTTAGTACGCCATATAAGCATCTGACGATATAATATGCCCAGACATCTGGCAGTAGTATCATCATTTTTTCATAAAAGAGTAGTAGAAAGTATAGAGATGAGATGAGCGTGGCAGTAGAAAGAGTTGGAAATGGTGATAAAAAGTCATATTAATGTAAATGAGAGAAAAGTGATTGGAAAAAAATTAAAAGAAAATAGAAAACATATCAACTCAACTTTTTTTTTTTTTGGTAGTCTAACTCTCTTCATAAATGAACAATGTTCATAAACTTTGCATTGTTGATGTCTAAAGAAAAAGTCTTGGCAAACCCTAGTTTTGGAATCATAGGTGAAAAAAAAAGATATATAAAAAATAAAAAAACTCAAAAACAAATTGATGTTATAACTAACGCAACTTGATAGGGAGTGACCTCATCAAAAACAACCAAACGATCATTCCTTCAACAAATTAACTTCTACCACGTGTCAAATTCCCATTGACCAGAGCTTACCCCCGGTTCCAAGCAACCTGACCGGTAGATTATACATACCCCCGCTGTGTCTATTAATATTCGCCCACTCACTCGCGTCCCTCAAAATACTCCACAGGAATCCATGGCTGCACGCTTCTCCTTTCTCTTCCTCACTTCTTTCCTTCTTACGTCATCGTTTTTGCTGTTCGTCTTCGCCGGCGATGACGCCGAGATCGCCGGCGATGACGCCGAGATCGCCGTCGACTTCCTTACCGACGATCAGCCCGACGATCTTTTGATTCGTCAAGTTGTTGACGATGACAATTTGTTGAATGCCGATCACCACTTTACGTTATTCAAGCGGAGGTTCGGGAAGGCGTACGCCACCAAGGAGGAGCACGATTACAGGTTCTCGGTTTTCAAGGCTAACCTACGCCTGGCGAGGAAGCACCAGAAGCTTGACCCTTCCGCTGTTCACGGAATCACGCAGTTCTCTGATCTCACCCAGATGGAGTTCCGCCATAAGTTCCTCGGCGTCAACCGGTACCTCCGCCTTCCTGCTGACGCCAATAAGGCTCCGGTTCTGCCGACTGATGACCTCCCGAAGGAATTTGACTGGAGAGAACATGGTGCAGTCACGCCGGTCAAGAATCAGGTCCGTTCACTCGGTTTAGACGCCACTTCTGTTAATTGTTCGTAGTAAATAAACCTTGTTCAATGTGGTATTATTTAAAACTTTTAGGCAGAACTATTTTTGTTATTGCCAAAGGGGGAAGAACTGTGACTTTTTACGAGTGAAAGTTATCAAAACGGTGCAGAAAATTGGGGTAGTTAATCTTTTGCTAATCTGTAAATTAGGGATAGATATTGAAAATAAGGACATCAAGAGCCTTGCTTTAATGTTTATGATTGATTAGATTTGGGGTTTGGACTTCTTCAGATGTTTTCTTTATTATGTGGATGTGAATCTAATTGGGGAGTTGAATAAATGGATATATTTTAGGGTTCATGCGGATCATGCTGGTCATTCAGCACAACAGGGGCATTGGAAGGTGCCAACTTTCTTGCAACAGGGAAGCTTGTCAGCCTCAGTGAGCAACAACTTGTCGATTGTGACCATGAGGTTCTAATTGTAACTTTATGCATAATTAGTTTGTTTTATCTGTTGACGGAAAGCACTATAGTTTTGACACCCAGAGCATGTCGTAGGGAGCTTTATTTGGAGCTTGTTATGCACTAGTCTTTTGCCCTGACACTATATAAGAGCACTACTATCCACTATCCAGAGAGGGTACGTAGACAGAAAATTACACGAGACATTCTTAATTAATTGAATTGAGTGGGGGGTGAAATATACATGACCCTTACCTTAAGGATAGTGCATCTTGCTTTGAAGCTTTTTGTTGTTAGGCAAAAGATCTGTGCATTATATTCTCCTTTCCTAAATTAATTTTTTAGTTTTCTAACATACCCTTATTTATAGTGCATGGTAATCAACAACAAAGAACAACTCAAGTGAAATATTAAATAAGTCAAAGGGTATATAACATTAAATGATGTTTTCTTAATCTATGTGAAAAATGAAAGGGGAATATCTTTGTGGGACGGAGGGAGTATAAAATTCTACATTCTATGACAGGCTACTCTGTTCAATTAGTAAATATCAGTTTAAAATCGATGGCTTAATGATGTAATTATTTGATCGAGGATTAGTGACAATGTATTAGTAATCAAGAGAAATTCCCGACAAGCATCAAATTCCATAAGAAATCATTAAAAGGGTTTAAAATCAGTGTCTTAATGATGTATTTATTTGATCAAGATTTAGTGATAACGGATTAGTAGCCAAGAGAAATTTCTGACAGACATCAAATTCCGTCGGAAACTAAACCAAGCTGCCAACTTCTCACAACTGTATCCGGTTGGAATTGGTCATTTCCGATGGATTTTGTACTGTTGCTAACAAAAAATCGGCCGGTAAATCTGAAATTATAGTTATAGTGAGAAGGATTCAAAACTTTAGTCCTGCATAATCTATAAACCCTCTTGGATTTACTTGGAGTATGATTATATTGGCGGTAGGATATGTGACACTTATTATCAGTCATTTTCCAACAAAATATTACTATATATGCAGTGTGATCCAGAGGAGCCTGATTCATGTGACTCAGGATGCAATGGTGGATTAATGAATAGCGCGTTTCAGTACACACTTAAATCTGGTGGACTCATGCGAGAAGAAGATTATCCTTATACTGGCACAGATCGTGGAACCTGTAAATTTGACAAAAGCAAGGCTGCTGCAAAGGTTGCTAACTTCAGTGCTGTCTCCCTTAATGAAGATCAAATAGCTGCAAATCTCGTCAAGAATGGCCCTCTTGCAGGTATGATGTTGCTTCTTCGACTTGCTCATTTCCATTAAACAATTTGATCAGTTAAAGGAGTGTCGTTTGATACAATTAGGCAGTATCGTGACTAATAGTTCACTCTTCATTCACTTGATGCAGTGGCTATCAATGCCGCATATATGCAGACGTACATTGGGGGAGTTTCATGCCCGTACCTATGCTCAAAGCGGTTGGATCATGGGGTGTTGTTAGTCGGATATGGTTCGGCAGGCTATGCACCAATCCGGCTGAAAGAGAAGCCATACTGGATCATTAAGAACTCATGGGGAGAGAACTGGGGAGAGAAAGGATACTACAAAATCTGCAGGGGACATAATGTTTGTGGAGTGGATTCCATGGTTTCAACTGTTGCAGCTGTTAGCACCACACATTAGAGAAACATCAGTTGTAACTTATATGGGATTTTCATGTTGACTCTGTACATATAACAACTGCAAACTCCCATTAATTGATTCTCGTTTCCACAATATATATTTATTGCACTTGTATTGTTCAAGACGAATTCAATATTTGCGTGGCCAATTTCTTCAATCCATCTTTGTTCGACAAGAACTTTTGAGCACGTTTCATTGGCTACTCATAATATCCTTTTTCTGTATTTTCGTCATCTTTTAACTGCACTACAATTCCTTAATTTTTGTTCGTTGTTGCAATTAGTTTCATTTGATTCTTTACCTCGCTTCATTTGCTAACGTAAATTGTTTAAAAAGTCTGCTAGAAAAAGCTGCCATTTGGTCCTAATATATACTATGTATACAGGAGCACGCCTCACCACAAGAACGTGAATCTCTCTAAAAAATGTCTCAACTTGGTGCCTCAAGACACTAAACTACCTCAAGCAGATGCCGGCCTCAAGGCGTGCCTTTCTCTGCCTTTTAAAACATGTATTTAGAACTTTGTCTATGCTTGCATGGCTGTAATTCTTTTCCTTTTTTTTTTTTGTCTTTTTTTTTCCTCCTGAAAATAGCATGGTAACTTTTGATTTGCAGCTAAAGATTTCAAAATCCGTAAACCATTTATTTCAAACTTATTGGTCGATTAAATCTTAGGTCTAAACTCTGAACATTCTATATATTAAATAGGATTTTAATCTTAAATTAAAAGTTCTTGTCAAATAAAATCATGAATTAAAGTGTAGATATTGTTAAATAAATAAAGGTTATGCTACATTCTCTTATCGAATCACTTATTCGATTACTTGTCATTCAATAACCATTTAATACATTGGTAAAAACATTCTTACATTTAATTAAAATACATGGGCAAACAGACTGTGCTCTTCCGATCTGTCACCAAACAAGTAACTCAATAAGGAAGATTAGCATTATCCATAAATAAATGAATTTAAATTTCAAATTTTTTTACACATAACACACTATTAAGTCACATATTTGATGTTGCATTGGAGATGGTCCCTCTTTTTTGTAATAAAGAAATGGAATTATACATGTTCAAGTGCACAGTTTATAAACATTCAACGATATTATGAGATATCACAAAAAACTCAAAAGCAGGCTTCAAAGTTATGTACAGAAATCCCAAACGCTAGAGATTAAAACATCTAATAATTAATTAACAGCACAAGTTTCCTTTGTAAATTTTATTTTGCGTTAGCTAAAGCTTTTTATTGGGATTACATTTTGCAATTAGTTTACTAGTTTTTTTTCCCCTATCTAAGATGAAGAAATAAATGAATAAACTAATTAATTAGTAACAGATGGATGGGACGGGAAGGGAAACGAGGAAGCCCTCTTTCTTTTTGTTTTTTTTTTTTTTTAAATTAAAATATTTATTTTTTTGTATTTTACCAAAAGTGTCTCCAACTTAACAGATGATTTCCATTACCAGGGATTTAGACGGAGATTTCTTAAAAGGTTAAGAACTCACAGAAGGAGAAATTAAAGTTGGACACGTGATCTATTAATGCTTGAAATGTTGTGGATGTTAGGTGTAAATTATCCTTACTAGTAATAATAATAATAATAATAATCATGAGAGCATATCTCGTTAGTGGGGTTGTAAATCTAGTTCTTAAGAAATAGTGGGTTAGCCGATCCTGTGCAATGTATTCTCCATTTAAGAGTGCTCAAATCAATGAAGGTGGATGAGTTATTTTACAAAATATTGCTTGACAAAAAACAAGTAGTGGATTTGTTTCTGTTTTTTGTTGAATCTTTTTCATGGCTCGATGGATAATTTGACAAGCCAATGATTTTTTTCTGTGTTTCAGAAATCAGTGTTTGTCTTGAGAGTACAGTTTTGTTAGTTTCTTATGAAAAACTGGCACTTGAGAGGGATAGAATTTCTAGAAATAATCCAATTTCTCATATTCCGTTTTTATTCTTATCTTTTGATAAGAGCTATTGGTGTTCGCATTAGAATCCCTTTATCTATGCTGCAGTGCAATTAATGAATCACACTCTTCCTACAGACTTGACTACTGTTTGAAGGAAGAGCTTGTTAGGAATTGAACAAGATATATGCACAACAGAAATTAAATAAACATCCAATTTCTATGCCAAGAATCGATCTTGCACTTGAAGAGAATTCATGATAGAAGAATACCTTTTTGATGAACGCCGTAAAGAGGAAATCCTATTTGACTGTTGGAGCAATGCTAATTACTACAACTGTCCAATTGTCCAGCATATAACGGTAATCCACATGACAAGAATAGATTTGGAACTTCACAACATCGAACAATTCGAAGCGGATTTATGGGAGTATGTTTAGAGTTCTTGTCAACTTCATGTGCTAGCAATAAGTCGACAGCATATCCACAATCACATCGTGTAAAATTCTTCATATGAATTTTCCACATCGTATCTATATTAAACCCTAAACACAAGATGCCTATTTATAGTTGTAGGATGTGAAACCCTAATCGTATTTGGGCTTCCTTGGGCGTACAACTAAGCGGTCTAATTAATTAATCTTATTAATTAATTCGACCCGATTAAACCCGGTCCAACTATTTAGATCTTGGACATCAATTCCAACAATCTCCCACTTCGACAAGGTCTATTCCAAATCTCTAACTCTTACCTTTGTGTATGACCCATTAGGCTCCCACTCACGATGGAAAACATCGTGATACTATTATTCTAATCCAATTAGAATAAGACAAATCAAAATCTCTATTTTAATTTATCATCGATTCACCTAGATCGATCAGTTCACATCGCTGTCCAATATTGACATCTAGCAATGTGTCAAGGCAACTCATGTGACGGGAAAGTCATGTGGTATGACAAGCATTTATATGTATGATTACCGTGGAAATATAATCCTTTCATCAATATAACCTAATCGGTTAAGAGATATGAAAACGTGTCAATCTCATAACAACTAATTATGTTATTCACCTTAACTCTTTGTTGATCAAAACAAGTTATGATAAAACTTTTTCAACCCATAACTTCATCCCAGCTGAGGAATTTATATCAACCAAAGTAGGCGAAAAAGATCGGAAGAGCGTCGTGTAATCTCCCATTATCCAAGAGTGATGAATCATCATCTTGGATACTCACAACCTTCATGCAATTTTCATTATACCTGTATGGCATCTTCCTGATAACTCGTGGCTAGAGTATCATCAAATGTCCGACGAAGTATAACAATCATTACATAAGATTCTGTGATACTCTCAAGT
>CAVNYN010275005.1:0-11515 GCA_963692815.1 Nyctanthes arbor-tristis
TTTTTTTTTTTTTTGGGGGGGGGGTTGGTAATGAGGGGGAATGATGGGGGAAAGTTAAATGGGAGGAGGGGGGAAATGGGTGAATGAGGGGCCAAATTATGTATTTCCCCTCCAAAAATGGTTTTTTCCACCCAACACTATTTGAGTTGGTGGGGGAAACCCAAACTTGGGATTTTTTCCCCGTAGTAGAAGTGCTCTAAAGGAATGAATATTATAAACCTCTTAAGACATTCCAGCCTTCCTTGAGTTACTAGCATAAATCATTAGACTACTCACACACGTCTAGTTGAAATTAATTTATAGAGCGTTTTTATTATCTATCCCATTGAAAACTTCTTTTTCTCAAAATTACCACCACATGGATTCAGTATCACGATCATTATATTAGTTTTAAAGAAAATAAAATTCATTATCCAACATATTGACTATAATCTCACTTTCATCTTTTTGCCATTGCTTCTGTGATTGAGTCTGTCAACCTCTTAAAATTAAGGACTTATAATATAAAATTAACAGCTTTGAGTAAACCAATCTTAGTGATTATTGTTTCTGTGGAAGATCTTTTTCGCTATATATTCTGATCATTGTACCCTATATGACAACCGACTAGTGTATTGTGCTGAAATCTCATTCTACTAAATAAGTTGCTCACATTGAGGTGGGCGTTCCAGAGTCTAGTGAGTTTTTTTTTTTTAACTAATTCCCCTAATAAAGAATTCATCACGTTATCAGAATCTCTCTTTTCATCTTTTTGTTGGTTGGAATATGAGCCTTTCTCCGTATGTTCAATGCAAAATTTTGACTTAAGAGGGATGTTCTTGTGAGACGTGTAGTGGAAATATGCATAGAATTTATATTTGGAATGTAGAAATCTCATTTGAATTTCCATTCGTTGTGATATTTCATTTAATATTCCTGACACAGCTTCCCAGTTGAACAACAAATGTCTCCTGGAATAAGGTTTTTATTAATTTGAGACTTTTACCAAACCATTGAAAAGACAGTGAAAGAGGATGGGCAATCACATAAAGCCAGAAACACAAATAACCATTTATAGTTCTTTGTTTGCTACAGATAACAGTTGTGCTACTAGTCATATGTTTGGAACTGATATCTTATATTATTGTATATAACAAATAAAATCGCTCCTCCTCTTGTTGCTTTAGGTTTGATCTTGGTGTGCTAGTGAGACAATCTCGGTCTCCAGTTTGTTGTACAAAAATACTGAAGGGTAGCTGGGCTGATTTATTGAATGGCTTTTGTTGTTTTCTGTGCGTTGATACACAATGCTAAACCTGTTATGGCTATCAATATATTCTACAGATTATCAGCTGAAACTAAAAAGGATGAAGCAGTAAAACACGCTCTTTCAGTGCGGGCAGCCGTGACTTCTGGAAATTATGTACTGTTTTTTAGACTATACAAGACAGCACCTAACCTTAACAGCTGTCTTATGGGTGGGTATACCTACTTCGTGTTAGAACCATATAAATTTACTTGATCGATAACCATATGAAGGAATAGATAACGAATACAGTTTTCACTGCAGATCTTTATGCTGAAAAGATGCGATATGCCGCCATAAGATGCATGTCTCGTTCATACCGTCCTACAGTTCCCGTGTCATATATCGCTCAGATTCTAGGATTTTCTGATTTGTCACTTACAACTGAAGTCAGTGAGGAGAAGGATGTAGATGGAGTGGAGGAGTGTGTAGAATGGTTAAAAGCTCATGGTGGATGTCTTGCTTCAGACAACTCGGGAGAGGTGCTTCTTGATACAAAGGTAATTTTATGGTAAAGACTCTAGGGAAAGATTTTTTTTTTTTTTTTTTTTGGCATTCTTCAGTCTCATTCTTGAAACATGTTTGATTTCCCCAAGTACAGATTGGAATTCTAGCTCAGAAAAGATCGTGTGGTATAATAAATGATGGTGGCCGTTTAAAACTTGTGCCCTAAATTATAGTATTACAAGCAGTATGGTGTATGGTCACTGAATTAGTTGTTTCCCTTCCCATTTTGTCTCTTTTCATTGTGTCTAATAGGAGATTTGGTAGTAGCGAGACAAGTTATTAACCGGGTAGGCACTGATGGATGAAAGCAGCAACCTTGCACAAGTAGTTTTATGGTCACTCAAACTAGTTGTGTACCTTCAGTTTTGCCATATTCCTTTCAGTGTAATCTAACCTGGTGTTTGGCATGGAGGCTATGCATTAGGTTCAATAGACTTTGTTTTCCATCTTTTCTCACTGATGAGGAAATTTTGACCTGCTAGGGCTATAATATCAAGTTGCTGTTGACATTTGGTCTGGATAATTAATTAATATCGAGAAAAAGAATGAAGTATGAAAGTGATATGCTGCTGATCAGTGAAAAATTTTGAGAAAGAATTCATGTGAAAAAAGATCTTTACGGACTGAATTTGAGTAGAAAGTTGTGGGAGCATGTTGAAAAGGAAATTACTTCAATCGTGGTGTGATGCTACTGACATGGTAGATTCTGTCTGTTAGTATTTCTATTAGGCCCATATGTACTGTACAAATCTCCATCACTCATTTCCGCTCGTTTTCTTTTATTCATAAGTTTATTTTTAGGTGTTACACTCATTTGTATGTGCAGGCTTCTGCATCGAGTTTGTACATGCCAGAACCTGAAGATGCTGTTGCTCATGGAGATGCGAGTCTTGCAGTTAATGACTTTTTGACTCGGAGTTTAGCATAGGCAAATATGTCCTGAGCACCTACATTGTGGAAATCTGCGCTCCCATGTATCAGATGTATACTACAGGTCACGAGTGCCGGTACCTAGTGTCGACCCAGTATTTGGATTGAAGTTCATTGCTGGAATATTGAGGTATGAGTGACTTCAACTGTATGCGGTAAGCACTTTGAAGAAGTATCAATATAATAGAGGGGATATATATAGTAGCTGCCGATAAGTGTAACATGATCTATTTGTATTCAAGAAATTTTCATTCTTTTTCACGGAAAATGAATCTCCAAATAGTTTTAGAAGGATGATAATAAGAAGAAATATGTTTTGACTTCCAGTGCTCGAAACCGAATTTGTTTGGACCGAACTTTGTCTTAATTTGCTCCATATATTTGTTTGTTGTCTTGAGAATTGATGAGAAGATCTTTAATAATTGAATGCATCACTGGGTGTTTCTGAACTGGGTGTTTCTGATTATCAGCATGGATTTTTTAACATGAAAAGAAAATATTTACAAGCATCTAATATTAATTCTATAAAAATATGTTCTATCAGAAGTTGAATTTAATCAAGCTTCTCTAAGATCTTCATAATCATGGTGGTCAACTTACAATTTGTTTCTTAGGTTCAATAAATTATTTACTCCATCCGTCCTAAATATATGGGTCATTTTCTTTTTTTTTTTCTTTTTTCTTTTTTTTTTGTTTTTTAGATTGTCTCAAATATATAGTTATCTCCTCATATTGAAAAGGGTAATTATATTTGCACCACATTTTGTATTTGGTGCACTACATTTTAATTACACCTAAAATTCCTTAAGTTTAACTGCTATTATTATTATAGGTAAAATATACTATAAGTATTATCTTTTATTAATATACGTTACCTATATTAATAATTTTCATCTAAAAATTTCTTTATCTCGTCATAAAAAAATGTACAAACTGCAAACAATCTTATATAAGTAAAAGTAACGGTAGCAAAATTTTATCATAATATTAAATTATGCTGATATAATATTTGAACATAAGTCATACAAGTAGAATTTATGTTATTATTAAAAAATTAATAAAAATTTTGATAAAAAGGTTGAGGATAAAATTATAGTATTAAATAAAAGTGAAGCTCTTTTAGTGCAATTAAAAGATTTTTGCGGTGCAAATATAATTAGTCTATTGAAAAAATTAATTTATATTATTTTACTAATTAATCTGCTCTCTATCTAATACTTATTTATAATTATCAATTTTGAATTCTATTTATTAAATAGGAGTAAATTAAGAATATGAATTACAAAATGTATTTTTTCAATATAATTTTTAATCCTTGTGAAAAGGTAATGTGGACCAAATAATTGGGACAGAGGGGTTAGTATAGATTTTACTACGAGATTTTAACTATCTTGGGTTGATATCAAGCCCGGTTTTTTTCTTTCTAGTTGCACGTTGTACCAATATGACTCTTTCTTCACTCGTTCGCATCGTTCTTGTTATATTTCATTTTAAGTCTATAATGATGCTATACTAATATATTGGAAAGCATAAAGGATGACCGTGTATGACAATATCTTATTTTCCACCCTATCATATTACGTATAAATCAATGAATATCACATTATTCTATTATGAAAATGCATTATTATATAGAGGAAATTAGTATGTACTAAACTAATTAAAATAAAACTCTACTAAGTGTAATTCACTCTTAATTGTTAAAATGAAAATATATTATTATGAAAGTTTGTCTAATTTTGGCTGAACATTTTTAAACGTTAAATTTCTTATATGAGATGCGGAAGCTAGGAAGTCAATCTTCTATGTTATTTAGGCATTAGGAATCACTGAAAGTTTTAAATTAAATGTCTGAATATAGTTTTAGCACTCATGTGGGTGCTGTTATCTATCTGCGTGGCGTGTATACATACAACATTATTATTATATGAATGTCATATGAGTGCTGAAAAATTCTATACGTTTGTGAGCAACTGAATAGCGGAATGACACCAAGACGAGATTCAGATTGTTGTTAAAGGAAAATGTGCTGAATATCATAATTCATGTATCTACAAGTTGGAACCTGTTGACGGTGAGGATCTGCTGCACACCATGTTAATGCATTTTAATGAGAAATAAGAAAGATAATGAGTGGAGTTGAGTAGTGAAGGTTTGTACAGTAAATGCGAGTCTTAAACATGTTAATCAAGCATGTTAATATGATTGACTTAACCAATTTTTATTTAAAAATATTATTATTAGTTTACAAATGATTAATGTACAACCACTAGTGTTCTTATACTTGAAATTTGGGCTCCACGCTTCGTCATGTTTTGCGCTTTGTCATGCATTAGTTGGCTGTTATTGCGTATTGATGCGCTTAGGCGTGCATAAGCTTCACGCACTTTCTTGCCTCACGCTTTCTATAACACTGACAACCACTACACCTATAACTCACATAACCACAAGACATGCCAGTTCTTGTGTTTTTGTCCCTAACACCTGCCGTTTGCATGCACTTTGGGGCCGAAATATGTGACAATGAATGATTCCATTCTATAAATGCTTGTTTCTTTCCCATTATGAGAATCAAATTATAATGAGAAATTATAATGAATTGAGATGATTGGTGGAGATTCAACTGAAGTTTAAAATGTGTGGTGATAAGAAGTCTCGCAGTTCAGAACACAATGGACCAGCTTGGATAACTTAGCTTGATCACAATTAGTAAATCCTTGAAATCCAGTTCGAGGGTTATTTATATGGGTGGTCACCAGTGATTTTCTAAGAAAACATCACCTCACCCTTTACGGAGTTCAAACTGCCACGTGACTATAGAACATTGGATGTTGAGATCTCAACACCCAGTGTTGTGCAGCCACGTAGTAGTTTGAGCTCCGTAAGGGGTAAGGTGATGTTTTCATAGCCGGATCGGTGGTCACCAGCTCCTTTTTTCCAAATTATATCAGTGACTGGTCGCCACCTCATTTTTAAATCACATTAATAGTTGGTGGGAAGCCACATCATCCGTATGGTGCTTAAAAATTTTTACGAAAAGAGGTGCACTTATTTTGATGGGGAAGAAGAGGGGAGATCCGGAATGGTATCGTGTGGGGTATTATTTTCATTTAGGACATTTTGTGTTCAACCGTTACGAAACAAAGTGACGTTTTCATATTTTCATAATTCTCACAGAGTCCATTTTATGCGAACACTTTCTGAATTAAAAAGGAAACAATCAACTTTTTTTTTTCTCGAAAGTACTTTTTGTAAAAGCACTTTTTGTAAAAAATCTACAACTATGCTGTTAGAAAATTTTTTATTACTCTAGAAGTTTCAAGTCGAAACCAATTAAAAACCTGTATATATGCTCTCGGACTCAAATTAAACAACAAACTGAAACCTCTGAATCCACAAATGAGTTCTTGATTTGGCCTTCGCCCCTTCCATGTGATCCTACCCAAGTACTTACTCCATTACCTCTTGTTCTTGCTACCCAACAACAAACAAATGTAAAACAAAATCCTAAACAAGAAACCCCATGCAAATGTGATCCAAACACAATCCCATTTGTTCAAATATATAATCCCTTGCTGCTTCAATATATCAGCACCAGTTACCAAACATGTATCCTTAGTAATACTCATTCCCAAAGTGTAGCTTAAGCCTCTAAGAAGCCTCTCCTTCAACAGCAATGGCAATCTCCCAAATGGGTTTGTGTCCAAAACCTCAACCCCTTTAACATAACACTTTTTAGGGTCCCCAGATTCATTTTGCTTAACTGCTTCATATGGATACTTCACCACTGAAATGTGATGAAACCAAATCCAGTAATGGGGGATTCGATTCCTGTTAATGTAGAACCCACCGAATAGTAGAAAATAAGCCAAGATTGCTACAACAATGGTGTATCCTACCATAACATGGGAGATTATGCCTGAAAGGAATGTAATGAAAGAATTTCCGGCCCAGAACGAAGCTTAGATTACCAACAAGTAGAAGAAAAAGCCAATCGCTCCCCCGTTTAGGCCAACAGCCCAGAAAGTTGTTGCAGAAAAGGCCAGAGAGAGGAAAAACAGAGATGGTAATGCAACTAAGGAATTTGATAAAACATAGGATAATCTTCTGTAAGAATTGTGGGATGTTTCTCGCATGAAAATGTACCTATCTTGGATGAAAACAACCATGGTATCAGCACATATGTAGAATGTAGTCGATAATGCAAAGGTGAAAAACCCGAGCCTTTCTTGAATCCCTTTTGGGGAATTATCCAACTGCCAAAAGATGGTGGCTAGAATGATTCCGGTAACCATCACTGCCGCTAACCGGACCGTGAAAAGCTCCGGCATCCGACAAGAATTGGTCATGTCTCTTTTTGATAGGATTGCTATTTCAGTCCAGAATGGGTTGGCATAATCTGTAACAGCCCCTGATACTAATTTTCCTCTTGAAATGCTGGCTTTGATTGCTCCTTTTAGTGATAGATTATCTGTAGAGATGATTCCTGATTCCATGATTTTTCCATTCTGCCAAGATTCGTTGAATTCCACCAAAGATTTGGTTCCGCCCGGGGAATTCTCAAGATCAAGAACCAGATCAAGAATAAATTCTGCGTGGTTCTCATTTTCTGGTATGGGATGCCCGAAATCTGCAAAAAACACAGGCACATTCGAAGGAGTTCCACTATAAACTATGCGTCCACAGGACAAGAACATCATTTGATCCAACAATCCTAGAATTCGATTACTAGGTTGGTGTAAAGACATGATCACAATACTTCCACTCTTAGCAATCCTCTGTAAACCTTAACCACCATGAAAGCACTAGAGGAATCAAGCCCTGATGTCGGTTCATCAAGAAACAACAAAATGGGATCATGAATTATGTCAATGCCGATCGAAACTCGCCTTCTTTCTCCACCCGACACCCCCGGATGGCCCTCGTCCCCAATAACTGTATTGGCGGCATTTCGAAGACCTAATTTGTTGATCAAGGCTTGAACTCAAGACCTTTTCTTGGATTTTGAGAAAAGTCTTGGGAGTCTAAACTCAGCAGCAAATGTGAGAGTTTCTTCAACAGTTGGCATTGGAAACAAAAGATCATCTTGCTTGACATAAGCTGATATGATTCTCATTAATCTTGATTCCAATTTTTCTCCGTTGATCTTCACCGCACCCTTTAATCTGGATTTCACGATTCGTTTAGCTAAAGCGTCGATCAGAGTTGATTTCCCCGAACCAGAGGCTCCCATAACAGCCATAATTTCCCCATCCCGAGCCTCGCCGGAGACGTCATTGAGAATAATTTTCTTCCCTGCAAAAAGGGTTCCTCCGGCGGCGTTCGTTTTCTGGCAGGTAAACAATGCGGGCCATGTCGTTTTGCTCTGTTGTTTGACGCTATACGTGAGGTTGCAGATAAAAGAGAGAACAATAGTGATCGATCTGGCCGCTCGTCCGGTACTGGAAGAAGTGTCACTGACGTCGATCACTTGATGCGCCGGAGAGTCGTCGGCGGCGACCTCCTTCAAACTTCCGACGAACTTGAATAACTCTCTGAGCGTCGGTGACCTCGGGGTGACGTCTCGGGAATCATAATACGTGCTGGTTCTCGGTGGTGAAGGGGATTGATTATCTGGCTTCACTCGAATCTTTTCCATTGAACTTCTTCCTCTTCCCTATATATAGATCATGCAGAATTTTTTATTACGTGTAAATGTATATCAGCAATGTTTCACCCCGGGGGGGAGAGAGAGAGAGAGAGAGAAGAAAATGCGGCGGTTTGGGGAGGCGAAGAGGGTGGCGTTTGAATAGGAGGAAGGTCTTAAATGTGGTGAAAATGGCTTCCGACGGTATGCAGATTTGGGTAATAGTGGTATTATTAACTTGGGTAATTGGCACAGATGGTACCTAAGCTTTATCTAACGTGCTCTATTGATCTCCAACGTTTAGTTTGAGCCAGAAATAGTCTCTAACCTTTGCTTTTCCTGCTGAAATGATCCTTTTCTAAGGGTTAATTTCACAAATCGTCCCCAATCTTTGAGTTAAGAATCAGCTGGGTCTCCAACTTTTTTTTGACCTCTTGGCTCCCCAACCTGTTATAAATTGGTACAATAGATCTTTTTTGATGGATTCCGTCAATATTGTCATTAATTTTTTAATAAAATTTCCGTTATACCCTTTAACTTTTTAATTTTAAAAATAAAATATTTAAAAATATTAAAAAATAAAAAAAATTAAAAAATAAAAAGAAAACACCCACAAAGATAGGACTGTGGGTATTTTTACACAGATTAAGGAATGATAGGTAATGTAGTTGAAATATTTAATTTTATCTTATTTTTTCACATATATCATCATGTCTCATTAATTATTTGGAGCACTTTCAATACATAGGTAATTGAATAAAAATAATTAATTAAAGGTACATATGAAAATGAAATGTTAAATACATGCTCAATATGATAAGTAGACTATTTTTAGGACAAACGAAAATAAAATAGTGGACTATCTTTTTGGGATGGAAGGAGTATTTCTTTTCTTATATACCATTTCTTTTGACTATTATTCTATTGCACTATTTTTGCAAGACAGAAGGAGTAATTAAGATATTATTTTTTTAAATAAATTATTGTTTACGTTGTTACTAGACATAAAAAATTGGATATCTATTATTTATTATACTAATTATTTTAAGAAGTATTTCTTTCCCTTTTTTTTTTAAGAATTTCCAAAAAATACTAACACTATATGCTCTAAAATTTAGCGGTAATCTCTTTCATCACTATGATTCTTACTTTTCAATTTTTTCATAATTTTGTTCATCTTGTCCTTTTTGTGTAATGTAATTTTAATTTTCTTCCCTGTCTAAGAGAGAGATTATGGTTGTTTGTCAAACTATATTAATTCAGATCACTTCTAGTTAATATCAAGTAGAAGTTGTTTGATTTCAATTATAAAACTTAAATAAAACTATTTGAAACTACCAAAAGATTGCTGCAAAACCGCCCAAAAAATCGATCAAACTATCATAAGTATCTGACTAGCAAATGGCAGTAATCTTTTTTGTTAGAGCGAAAACCAACTTTATTTAAAATTTAAACTACACCTTCCTAAAGTTAGGAATGACAAGAACGGGATCGGGTTTTCCATCCCCCCATCCCGTCATAATTTTCCCGCCCCGGCCCGATCCCCATTTGAATCGGGTCGAGGCGGGTCGGGTCGGGTCAGATTCAGGGCGGGGATTCAAAAATCCCCAATCCCACCCCGAATTTTTTTACACCAGAAATGGCGGAGCCCATTAAAGTTAGATTTCTGCCGCGGCTAGTTAACAGGCCAAAAATCATTTCTTATATTATTATTTATTTATATAATACTAAGCGTGATTTTCAATGACATCTCGGCCGAAAAGCTACACTCCGCAGTGGAAGCATTCAATTACTTGGTTTTCCCAATTTCACTTTTATAGAGACCCTTCCTAATAATGTGCTACTCCAAATCCGATGTGGGATATCTCGTCCACTGTCTGCAAAGTTTTCCAGATTCCTTTTTAATACACATTGCTATGAAGTATGAACTATGAACCCGACGTGTCTCTCAACTTCCACACTAATTAATTTTTTTTAATTAAATAACTTAAGAAATCGGGTTTCGGGGCAAGTCGGGGCGGGGCAACCAAAACCCATCCTCGCCCCCACTAGCGATTCAGGGCACAATCTTATGCCCCGTCCCTGCCCCATTAAGGAACAGGGAGGATCCCCGTGAATTTCGGGTTTTCGGATTAATTCTGCCATCCCTAACTAAAGTACATGTAGTGTCATTGTAAAAATAAACTTTAATTTGACTCTAATGCAGAGTCATATTCTCCCACTAATAAGTTGGTAAGATAATATGCCAATCAATTAATATAGAATAATATGGGAAGGATATGTGACAATAGAGCACAATTGATTATTTTCATTAGTTCATATCCATTGGTTGACATATTATACTACTAATCATAGTTGATATTATACCACACCAGCTTGGTGCCGTAGCGGTGTCAAATGTCTAGTGTTACATCATTTCTACTAACATGGTAGCATGAAACTATCTTTGTTCTAGTGTATGGTTAAATTGTTATATAAGTAACAAAAGAGTGGCATGGATCTTTCTAATAAACAAATGAAAAGAAGAAAAGAGCAGTGATTTGTCAAATTATTCCTAAAACAAAGTTGGATAATAATGATGGCGCAAATGATCTCTAACTAATGCAATCCGTCAAAAGGGACCATTTGATGACAAAAAGTAAATGTTGGGGTTGGTTAAGTACAAATTAGATGTTGAGGATCCATTGAGCACAAAAGAAAAAGGTTAAGCATTTCCTGTCTTAAATTAATATATATTGTAGAATGAGCCATGACTCTTCAGGCAAGAAATTTTTGTTCTCTAACCTATCTAATTTGGTGAATTCTATAAAATATGTGGACACGATTAGTCGATCTGATCAAAATTTGTTATTAGTTAGATATTATAATTCACAAATATAAAATTTAAAGGGTGCCCCCAACTTGAATTTTAGCTCTTTAAAATCTAGGCCAAAAAAAAAAAAAAAAACCCACCAATCAAAACACAGAAGCAGGACTCTGTGGACAAAGTACTTACTGATGCAAAACATTATAGTACATATGTTTTGTCTGATGAAACAGAGATTTTAAGTATCTTATAAAATTTGATCGAACTTTTGTTCCCAAAAAAAAGGTGTCTTTTTTTCAACTGATTTCAGCCCTCACCATTTCTGAGAAAACCTTACTCATTGAGATATTCTGAAGATCAC
>CAVNYN010275008.1:0-16614 GCA_963692815.1 Nyctanthes arbor-tristis
CTTATCAATCGAAAGGAGAATAGGTTCAAACTTTCTTTTATTTAGCTTTTTAACCTAGAGTTCGTAAATACTGGCACGAATGCCCGAAGATGGAATAATTAGCTTTGCCAACATTTAGTTCACGAAGTTCCGGTACAAACGAAGGTGATTTGCTAACTTTCTCTCCATTCATTGAGAAAGGGTTTACGGGCCTGGGGCATCAAGACTTGGGTTTTTGACCAAGTTTGTTATGAGGAACCCGAGCTCAAAAGCTTTTCCATGAGAGACTTCCCTTTCTTTAGAAGACCCCAAGGTGGAAGTAACTGGTTCCTTTCCTTTTCAAGAGGAAGTCGCCTAGAAAAAAAACGGTTTTTACGCCCGTGGGACACCTCACTCCTCTTTAGAGGAGGATTCACACTAGCCAAGGCCAAGGAAGACTTTTAGACTAAGGGATTTATATATATATATATATGTATATATATATACATATATATATATATATATGTAGGTAAAAGTATAATATTTACCCACATACAAATCTATGTGTGGATAAAAATTTTTGCGCACACATAACCATATCTTTACTCATACTTACATCTGTGACTAAAGCCCTCATTTACTTTGTTCGATTGTATAATTTCATGATTTATGTTCTCATACTCTATTATATTTTACTTTGTCAGTATAATATATTCGTGAAACACACAGGTGTAAAGCATAGTATGTCCGTAAATGAACGGGTGTGAAACTAATATAGAATTATGTTATTGAGTTTTATTGTCTTTAATGGAAATAAAAAATAAAATTTATAAGAAAATTATTGGTTCAATGAAATGACAATGGACTAATCGAGTGTGAAACTAATATAGAATTAAACTATCGGGATGTTATGCTGCCTTTAAAAGAAATAAAAAATAAGAAAATTATTGGTTCAACGAGATGATGATGAACATAAAGTTATTCATTTTATGTTCTCCTATTCCATTGTGTTTTACTTTGTCAGCATAATATGTCCGTGAAACGTACTGGTGTGAAGTATAGTATATTCATAAATGTACAGGTGTGAAACTAATACAAAATTATAATATTGAGTTTTATTGTCTTTAAAAGAAATAAAAAATAAGAATTAATAAAAAACATCATTGGTTCCACGAGATGGCAATGAGTTATTTGGGTGTGAAACTAATTTAAAATTATGCTATTGGGTCTTATTATCTTTAAAGGAAATAAAAATAAGAATTAATAAAAAAAATATTGGTTCAACGAGATGGCGATAGACTAATCTAGTGTAAAACTAATATAGAATTATGCTATTGGGTTTTATTATTTTTAAAGGAAAAAATAAATATCAATAAAAATTTATTGGTTCAACGGTATGGGCATGGACTAATAACAAAAATTTAAAATTATGTCATCAAAACAAAGAATCGAATGCATGCTACTTGCAAACGTAGGATGTACATTAATTCCATGCAAGTTGTGTTTTTTAATTTCTTTATGACATTAACCCTGACAAACACAATTATGTTATGTTTTATATATGAAATTCCTTTAGAACTCTACCCGTACAATGCGCAGGTGGAAATCTAGTGTGTATATATATATATATTAAATGACAGTTTGTCTAGCACAATTGTAATTTCATTTGGATCAACTAGAAAATGTTTCTCGCCTAAAGCTCTACTTGGCACAATCTAATATATATATTAAATGACAGTTTATCTGGCACAACTGTAATTCCATTTAGATCAAAATAAAAAGTTTTCTGCCTAAAGCTCTATCTAGCACAATTGTTTATAATACCATGTCACACTTGTTGTCACTTTTAATAAAAAAATTGTTAGAAATATAATAGTAGAGGAGTAAACTCGTGATTTACATGTTAAGGGTAACGTGCTTTTAAACCATTATGCCAAATTTTTTATTTGTTAACAATTTTCATTTATATATTACTATACTTGCGTGTTTTAGCACAAATAAAATATATATTTTTTGAATGGAACACTCAAATAAAATATTATTATTAACCACATATATACTTTTCATTTATGTTATTATATAGGCAGTATGTTTAAAAATATTTTTCAAATCTTTCCTTAATTTCCGCAAATAAAATTATACAAACCTAAAACAAAAATCAATACTAATAAAAAAGTCTAAAACTGAATTAAACACGTTATGCTATCTTACAAAACTTTCTTAATTATTGATTGTACAAATTTATTTATTTTCATATGACCTCCGTCCTATAAAATTGGTCCACTTTTTCTTTTTCACCTTCTTAAAATATATTTCACTCTCCTATTAAAAAAGTAATTAAAATATTAATTTTTTTATAACCTTATTAAATGTATGAGTGTGTTAAAAAATCGGAACCAGTTAAACCGGCCCGAAACTGGATAGAATAGATTGGTACCAGTCTGGGTTTTATGACCAAAATAATTAGTCTGGTCTGGCCCTAGACAGGTCCGGTCATGTCCTGAGTTTTTGCTTGAAAACCCGAAAACCCTGTCAAAGACCAGTTGTCTTTTTTTTTTAATATATAAACTGAAACCATGTTTTCACTTTTCATAATACCAAGAAGACAAGAATCAAAAATATTACCCTTATCTAGTCACTTGTACCAAGGGTCATCTTATTTATAAGCCCCAATTATTTTACTTTTTTTACAAAATTTTCAATGTGGGATAATCATTTAAGTTTAAAACTAAATATAAAGGATCAAGACAATTATTAATTTGCCTCAAAATCCAAAAAATTTCCTTTTAATAGTCACTTGCACAGAGGCACATCTTATTTATAAACTCCAATCATATTACTTTTTTACAAAACTTTCAATGTAAGACAATAAAAAGGTTAAAGTAATACCACTAAATTTCTTTTTCAAGTTAGAATTTTTTGGCTAATAAACTTCTTTAAAAATCATCATTATTATATTATTTTTTGAAAAATTCTAATTTGACAAAAAGAGAGACGAAAAAGTTGACAAAATTGACAAGTGGATTATATGATAAGTGTTGATGGAAAAGTAATATGATGTGTTAAAAAACAAGATTGTACAATGTATCAGTTTTGTTAAATTTTTTATATGTGATTTTGTTCATGTAGTCAAGAACAATTTTGTTAATATATAATTTTACTAGAATTTGTAACATTGTAAAGATTTTGTTAAAGAAAATTACTCAGATTTATAATATATTTATTGATTCTATTTAAGCTATATGCTATTATTATATAAAATATATATTTATATATACACGTAGAGAATTTATGCTTATACATCTTCTCAGTTATTTAAGTGGTTTTCTTGTTTGTAAAAATGTGAAATGGATTTTATTGCTTTTATTTTAAGTAGTAAGTGTTATTTATTTTTAACAGTTATATCATTTTTGTAATATTTAATCTCCATAAATATATAATAAAGTAGGAATTATCTATCTTTCACCTTTTAAAAATATCAAAATTATATCGTAAAATTGTTCAAATTATAAAGTAGATATAATATTTATGATTTTTACATTTATTTTTCAATTTAGGATATATATTTCAAATATTTAATAATTTTAGATTTGTTAAAATTAAAAAAATACAAGTAAGTCTAGTACTTTTATCTTATGGATGTATGTTAATACTTTGGTTGCACATAAAGTCCTTTTATTTGTTTGTTCTAAACTTTATTTATATGTATTTTTACGTTACTAAGCTGTAGAAAATTTTTTTTACAAGCCCAGAAAAACTCGAAAAAAGCCGAATTCATTACCCAACCTCGAACCGGGACCAAAACTATTTGAACTTGCCATTTTTGATACTGGGACCGGGACCAAACCAAAGATGTTTGGTCCGGTCTTGGTCCTTAAAAAACCTGGGATCGAAACCCGTTTGTATAGCCTTAATTAAATGTGTATTTTAATCGATAAATTAGTATTATTCGAAATGAAATATTTAATAAATGAAGTGGTATATTAGGGATATATGATATTAAATTTTACATTTCCTATATTATTAGTTACATTTTTTAATATTTATCAATATTGAAATTGTACTATAGAATATTCGTATTTTACAGATAGTTTTAAAATACTAGAAATTTGTTCAAATATATATAAAATAAAAAGCAATAATTAATTTTAAACATGAGTACTAACATATCAACTTTGGATGAAAAATCTTATCATATTAATATTTTATTTATCAATATAATTATTACACGTCTAACGATTGTCATTATAAAATATTGTTACTTTTTTAAGGATTATATTTGTTATTTGTTAGACTAAAATAATAACGTGATATTATGGGTAACTACACAAAATAAAATCACTCAGTTAAAAAGGTATGTGGAGAAACGAGGTATTTTCCAGTTAAAAAGGGTATGTCTATAGTATTTTTTTATGAGTATGAAAAATTTTTTTTGAACGGATATCGAGCGCATACGGATAAGTACATGCCTGATACGTATTATTAGACTGTTAACTAATAATATTAAATATATCAGATGATTTAAAAGTAAAATATAATAAAACATTAGTCGAGTACATAAAAAGGTAACTATTAATATATTATTAATAAAACATGAATTTAACTCATCAAATACTAAATCAAAATTGTGTATTTACTTATTTTGTTATGCAAATCCGATGGTATGTATCTGTTCAATGTTTTATTGTTTATTATTATTCTTCCGATCTAATTAGTCTCCCGTACAATTCGTGGGTGATGAGATGCTAGGCTCATAGTTTTAATAGTCGACTATAATTCAATTATTTGGCTACTAACTATTACAACTTTAGATATGTTAGAAATGTGAACTTACATAACGTGTTTGCAGAAGACTCAAAATTATAGACTTAGTTATGCAACTAAATTTATTCCCAATATTCAAGCATTTTACTACAAATAAATATTCAGTGGTGATGTGTAATTTCGCATATTGATTAATTCATAATTTTATACAATGCAATTGATATATTGTAGTTTATTTATGACATAATGTCTAAAAAACACACTTACATTAATTTTGATAACATCAATTTTGATACGAATATACACTATAACTTTACCCATGCAATGTATAAGTTGAAAAAAACTAGTAAACAATAAATTAAAACTATTTCTCAGCCTCTTTGTAGGTTTCTTTTTACTCCTTATTACAAGGATAGAATTTAGTTGAAAAGAAAATAATTTTCTGTCAATTGAATTGCCCGTAATTAAATTTCATAAAAAATGAACTGTAATGTGTTTGATTATAAGTGAAATTTTCAGTAAAAATATGAATTATCTACAAAACAAAAAACCTACAGCCCTATAGGAAAATATTTTCTTGTCTTCAAGGAAAATGTAGTCACGTAACCAAAAGACAGAAAGTTTTTTTCATAGAAAAATGAGAATCAAACACGACAAAAGTAGTAATTTAGGTAAAAAATCCCGTTTTCCATGAAAAATCTTTGCCAATCAAGCACACTCTTATTATCAGCTACAAAATCCGTATTTGGTCGCCGATGCAAGGCATTAGAATTGAAGTACACTTCACCACAAGGTGAAAATGGAATCTTAAATGATAAAGGCTTTTAGTAACGATAAAAGTGGATTGTACTATTTTCGCATGACTCTAATTATGCTCTCAACAAGTTTTCGTCACTTTGAACTTTGCATCCTTTGGTAGCGAGCTTGTGACCGTTGTTCTCTACATCAAACAATGACCTACATAATGTGAGTAGGTCCAAGTATGATACCTGATCTGGATCATTAAAGTCTTCACTTTTCTTTTAAAACTAGGAACAAACAATAAATATCGTTACACAGTTTTGGATGGAAGAAGATGAAATTTGAGTTTACCCTAGTACCACTAATAAAAAAACCTAACTGAAACACATTCCAAATTTTCATGACAATAACAATTTTGCAATGTTAAAAATATAAATTTGCTCTATTTCTACTTATTGGATGTGTTTGAAATCCTTAAATTTGATATAAATTCGAAAGGCCATTGTAGATTATTAAACAGAGAGAGAGAGAGAGAGAGAGAGAGTGACTTCTAATTATCAAGAATTAACAAAACTCATTACAATGCCAAACTCCAAAAATTTGGGGAAGAAAATCAGATAAACGTACTTTCAGTTAACATTGGGTTGAGTTTAATTAAGTACTTCATCAATTTTATTAATCTTTGAAAAACATACATGATTTTAGAGAACCCAATTCCCAATTGCAAGCAACAACGCATGAATTTTAAGTGAACGGGATGAAAAACTGAAATTGGAAAAATGATTTTTATTCCCCTTCTATCAAAACGTAAGTTTCGTCCAATAAATCACCAAAGATCTTCCCTTTTTTGAGAAAATTATCCCTACAAATCTTAAATCTTTGTTTCAATTCTTGTGCTCTCCCTCTTCAAAAGCCACGTTTCTCCACTCTTCAAGTTAATTGAGGAATAAACAAAACGGAAAAAACAATGTAGGGCATTTCTGCCATTTTAAAATTTCCATTAAGGTTGACTAACAGACGTCAGTCATAGGATGTGGAATGTCACCGTGTGCAAAATGTAATTATACCTTATATACAAGGTGTGTTATGTAAATTTCCTTTTTAAAATAGGTTAATTTCACACATCCGTCCCAATCTTTGGGGTTAATATTGACTAAGTCTCTTACCTTTTCTTTTAATCCATTGGTCTCCAACTTTCATTAATTTGCACAAATGGTCTTTCTTGACTTTTTCGTCAATTTTTTCTTTAACTCTTCGACTAAATTACCATATTTTGTCCTTTATTCTTTTAAATTAAAAAACAAATATTTAAAAATATAAAAAATAATACAAAGTTTAAAAAAAAGGTGGGGCAGCACTTCGCTATCTTTTCTGATAGCCAAAAGAGGGGCCCCCTTTTTTAAATTTTTTTTATATTTTTAAACTTATTGTATTTCAATTTAAAAGAGTTAGGGGTAAGATAGTTAACAGAAAAATTGACAGAGAAAAAAGACCACATGTGTGAATTAATGAAAGCTTGTAGACTGAGAAGTTTGAAAAAACAAAGTTGGAGACTCAGTTGGTACTAACCTCAAACATTGGGGATGATATATGAAATTAACCCTTTAAAATAAACAAATTTATTGCACAAAAATCGAATTACAACCCAAATTTAAAATACTGAATAATTTTGTGCGTATGGGTTGTATAATTTTTAATACAAGATCGGAGATAAAGGGAATTAAGAGAAGGGTGTGTGTGATATTCGAACTGAGCCTTTTGTCCGAAAACCTTGAGAATTTAACCATTACGGCACAATTTGAACCACCAAATAATTATGCTTCGGTTTAAGAGCATTTAGTTGTAAGTGAGCATCTCTAATGTACGTTGCCCATTCCTTTTTTATGAATGAGAGAGAGAGAGAGAGAGAGATGACGGGTCTTACCATTTCTTCTCTACTTTTTCATGCTTTTGAGTTATATTACATGGATAAAACAACTTATAAAAAATTTAAAAAAACTGACACATGACATGATCCTATTTTTCAGCACATCACATCACTTTCACATCAACATCAATCACACAAGCTACATGTCAACTTTGTCAAATTTTTTATCATTAACTTTGTCCAATTAGAATTATTCATTTGCTCTTTGTCCACACTTTCTCCCTGCATCGTTTTTCACGTCTCCTTAAAAATCACACAACGAACTCAACATCCTTCAGTGACCACTAATATTTTATCATTATCCATTATGATATCTATCCATTAATGTACTTAAGTCTGACCAAATGGTCAGCCTCCTTTTCGGACCTAATTGTATCATCCATTGACGGTTGTATCAACCATTTTTGTTGCTAGCCTGGATGCATGTTCCCTAAATGGTAAGGATCAGAATAAATGACAATCCGGGTGATTGGATTTTTAGGATATATTTAGTTGGTTCGTTTTTTCTCACTTCAAGTAAGTTTTGGACAATTTTGTAATTTGTGTTTTCAGGGTTATGACAGATCTTCTATTTAAAAATGCAGCATATTTTCTTTATTAGCGAAGGAAATTTTCTGACAGATGCACATCTATCGGCAATTTCCCATTGGACCGTCTAAAATTACATATGGTCAATATTCTGTCGGAAATTTCTGACAGAAGGCTTTTGTTGGAAATTTCCAACGGAGCACAAATTTCCAATAGAAGGACGTGTGTCTTCGGAAATTTCCGGCGGCCTTTACGGTCCGTCGGAATTTCTGACGACTTTTCCCGTCCATCGGAAATTTCCGATGGCACAAATCCTGCTGTCGAAAGTTTTCAACAGGCAGGAAGGGTCGTCGGAAATTTCCGACGGGCTTACTTTTCCGACGGAATTATTTCCGTCGGAAATATGTTTCTTAAGAATATTTTAATTCCCCCTTCTAGTTTCTGAAATTTTTTCTTCTTTATAATATACTAAATATTGTTAATTGAAATCTTTTTCAATAAATTTGAAGATATTTTTTAAATATCCCTACCCTATTTTATCAAATAAAAGTTTTAATGTGAACAGCATTATTGTAAAAAATATATTAGATATAACAAACCGGCATAATAAAAAATAAAATATATTCAAAATTTAAAAATATGACGAACAATTAGAAGTATTATTAACCGTCGATAACTCTTAGATATGGAAAAGAAAATGATTTATATTTTGACTCTTATAATTAAAAGTGTATAATGACATTTGTATTTATGGGATTCAAAAGAGTGGTATATGAGTAGTTGGTGTCCTCTCCAACTATTGTTCGATACATGTACGGTGTACTTGGTTCGCATGTGACCATACAATTTTCTTATATAGACTGATTAAATACACTCACATAATGTTGGATGATCATTTGTAAAAAAATGTTTTAATTTTTTTAATGGTAATATATGGTTTATCCAATAAAATATAATATAAAACAAATACTTTAATAATTGATGAAGATTTTATTTGGTTATTTGCTGGTTAAAGTTTAAAACAACGCTTGTAAATAGATTTTTTTATTAGTTGTTGGTATTTTAAAAAAAATCACATAAATCACAAATTTTAGTATTCGGAAGAAAATTAGTAGAGAGCTTTTTTAAATTTTTTAGTTTTTACTAAAGCAATGAATATTACAATCTAGAAAACTAGTGTAAAAAAACATTACATTAATTGATATAGGCAAATAAAATTTAGAATATAACATATTTATAAATATAAATAAAAGTTAAATTAAATAAAAGTTCAATGTTTTAAGAGGAAAATTCATTATTTTTAGATTGGCAAAATTAGTCAAATATATGTTGTATATATTTTGAGGCAAAGCATTAACAAAGACACGAGTTGGCCTAGCAGTTGGGACTTCACTCCCCAACCGCCAGGTCATGAGTTCGAAACTCAGCCTTGCAATTCTCATGCAAGAATTAATTCTTTGTAGGTCGGGAGCGTGTGGGTGACTAGTAGCATGCTGGCGGGTCAGGTGGGTCTCACAGTTCTGGTCAAATGGGCCGAGTTAATTAAAATAATTTTAAGAAATAAATTTTTGAGGTTCGTCAGAAATTTTCGACGACAGTATGTTCGTCGGAAATTACCGAAGGGTAGTGCTTTCCGTCAGAGATTTCCAACAGAAACTGGCCGTCGAAAACATTTCCTACTGGAATGGCCGTCGAAAATTTCCGACGGACACTAAAATTCCGTCGGAAAGCATTAGTAGCGTGACCTTGATCAACAGCATTTCCGACGGTTAGTTTCCCGTCGGTGCTGACCTTTAGCGATGGAATTTGAACCTTTAGCGATGAAATTTTCTGTCGTTGAAGGGGCAATTTTTTAGTAGTCGTAGTGCTCCCTCTGAGAGCTACTTGCTTCTCCTTGTTAATGATTTAAGTGTAGTTACTAGTAGACAGTAGTTTGATGTTCGTTACTTCTCATTTTTTAGAACGTGTGAAACTTTGTGACTTAACTCATTTTACACTTAAATAATTCCATATCAACGGGGTTTCAGTGTCCATTCAAGATTTAGCCAAAGTTTTACACAAATTCTCTTTTAGCGATACTTTCAAAAGTATCGGTATTTCCACTGTCCAACTACTCCATATCATATGTTAGTCCGTCAGTTAGGTTCTAGGAATGTTCTTTTATTATCCATTATTTGCATCAATCAAGGCCAATTGTTTATAGTGATGAGGCCAATTGCTCCCTAAAGGTTTATCTCGATAACATTGGCATACACACAATCGAGGCTTCCTAAGAGCTCAATTATCATATCACATAGATTTCTTCTAAGCACCTAAAACTTTGGAAAATATGGAAAACAATGGCTATAAAATATTTAATAAGAAACATTTACACATGCAAATTTTCTTTTAAAAACATGAGTTTTTGCCCAAATTACATCATAGATCTATCTTGCCTCAAGCTCTAAATATAACTTGTGCTTGGTACTCATACTATAGGATATCACAATGTTTTGATCATAGATTACTTAAGTAACTCACAAAACCATAACTTATCATGAATGTTTGATCATAGACTGCCTTGGTAGACTCCCACAACCCAACTTAAAAAGAGGTGCCTTGGAACCAAACATTTTATATACCAAACATAATTCTTTTTTGAAACTGATGGGTAAGATTTCAATGTAATTTCTTTTCTTTTGAAAGCACTTGTGTTTTATTTGCTATGCAAAACATGAAATTATTGCATATAACTATTGCATATAAGGAGAACACAACTTATCTCATCATTCTCCCAACTAATTTCATAATGGATAACAATTCAGATTCAAGAAAACTCCTTACATATTGCATATAGAATCATCATGAATCACAATAACGTGTATATGGATATTTCTCAAATATTTCATACAAGTATATTTAAAGAACACATAACAAAGGGTTTAAAGATCACTCCCATCCAATCAACACCTGGATTTATTAAGTTCTGCTTCCTTTGCTTTCTCATTCTTGAGCTCATCCTTACTTTAAACTTTTCATTCTCTACTATAAGTATTTTGAGTATACTCAAGAAGATTTCTGTACTAATGTAGAATATGGTTTTCCTTGCCATTCTCTCCCTTATAGGTGAATACACTATTATTTTGGTGCATTGGACATATAAAATTTTCTTGTGTAAAGAATGTAATTGGGTAGTTGAGGGACCAAAGTAGGCATAGGTTAAAGTATAAAAGACCAAGAAGTAATTTATTGAAGTGTGAGAGGGAAAGAGACATACAGTTGGTGCAAAGAGAAATAGGAAAAACTTGCCTATTTATAGCCATATGTCTCCAATACTTTTTTGACAAATTGCTATAATTCATTGCATGCCACTTATCCCATTTAGAATCCCTCCACGTCTCTTGCCATTTTTCTCACATGGTTTATGTGTTGTCCCACTACATGGTTGCCACTTGGCAGCCATGTATTGACAATTTTTCCTTTTGTTTTGTTTTTTGTCGACTCGCTTTTTGACTTAATTTCAAAAGGTCAAATGAAATTCAAACAAAAAGTAATAACTATAAGAAAACTTAAAATAGTCTGAAGTGAATAACTAAGGTCATCTATTACAAATATTAATAGATTTTACATTTATCCTTTCTCTTTTTGTCACTTAATCATTAAAATAATTTAATAGTTCTATTTAACAATAAAAAGTCATAATGTAGTAGGTGAATTTTTTAGGTCGTTATATCAAATGGGCATTAGAGTATGGTTTGTAGAAGAAGACGATATGCTCGTGCTAGTTGTAGGTACCAAGGACTTGATGAGGAAATAGCAAACGTGCATAATCAGATTGAGAATATGGTCTTATTGTTCGATCAATTCTAGACTGGACAAAGGACCCAGTGATATGTGGAAAAGGTTCTAGATGAAGAACCCAAGGATCTAGGATTTACTGATGGCCTAGAGGGTACCGTTAGTTGTAGTATTGGCAACATGCATTGCTAAGGAAGGGGAACCAGTTCTCATTTCCGTAAATGTTGGTAGTTCAGTAGATAGATGCAAAAGTTCAAAAGGTTGATGCGTTGACTAATGAGAATGTAGAGCCAAGTGGTGGTTCGAATGAAAGTAATTATAGGCCAGGTGAGCCAATGAATTTGAATGAGGAGAAAAAGATGAATCTTGATGATGAGAATGACGACATGCTTCATGAGGATAATATTGATTTTCACAATAATCATGTAATTAAGGATGAGGCGTAGTAGAGAAGAAAGCAAAATTGAGCCATCATATGGTGTAAGATACTTCTATTCAAACTCAGGTTTCATTTGTGCTGATGCCACTATAGTAAGGGTGTTGAAAGATCTCGTAAATAATTGTGATTATGTATCATATTTGTTATACTCTATATTTAGAAGTTTATGAGCTGTATTAGTAATCTTAGAAATCACTATTTATTTTCTTCTATATTAGGGTAGTTAGTTGAATAGTATATTTCTCCTTAATTAGGGAGATTAGCTGCCTTTTTTGTTCCTAGTAAAGCTCTTTAAATAGCTGTATATCAATATAGAAAAATCATTCAGCCTTCTTATATTTTTGTTCACTGTTTTTTATGGTATCAGAGCAAAAATCCTAGGTTTGAATCTTTTTTCTTTTTATCTCTAAAATGTCTGAAGTCACGTCTTGGAGAAGCCAGCCTCTTCAGCCATCTCAGTCCGAGCCTCAGAGAAATACATTTGAAAACCATCCCATTCAGATTACTACAATCCGACTAAATGACGATAATTTTCTTCGATGGTCACAATCTGTTCGCATGTATCTCCAAAGAAGAGGAAAGATTGGCTATATCACAGGTGATACTAAGCAGCCTGGCGTGAATGACAAAACTTATGCCATTTGGGATGCTGAAAACTCAATGGTAATGACATGGTTGGTCAATTCCATGACTGAAGAGATAAGTGCAAATTACCTGTGTTACTCTACAGCCAAGGAATTATGGGAAAATGTTTCAGAAATGTACTCTGATCTTGGAAATCAATCCCAAGTTTACGAGTTGACCTTACAACTTGGGGAAATTTGCCAAGGTGAGGATTCTGTGACAAAGTATTTCAATTCTCTTAAACGGATTTGGCAGGACCTGGACTTGTTCAATGATTATGAGTGGAAATCAAATGATGACTGCAACCAGTACAAGAAGATAGTGGATACTAGCCGAATCTTCAAATTTCTTGCAGGTCTAAATGTTGAATATGATGAGGTCCGTGGCCGAATAATTGGAAGAAATCCCCTGCCTCCAATTGGTGAAGTTTTTGCTGAGGTAAGGAGAGAAGAGAGTCGGAGACATGTGATGTTGGGAAAGAAGACTGCAGGTTCAACCGCGTCCATGGAAGGATCAGCGCTGGCTATTCCTGAAGCTCAAGTAAGCAATAGAACTTCTCACAACCAGCGTGCAGAAGACAAAAACAACCTGCAATATGACTACTATGGAAAGCCACGCCATACTCGCGAAAAATGCTAGAAGTTGCATGGTAAACCACCTAATGGTAAGGGAAAAAAATCTGGTGAACATAGCACACCTACAGCAAATGAGGCTGAGTCATCTCCATTTAGTAAAGAGCAATTAAGTCATCTTCTTAAACTGCTAAAATCTTGCTCATCATCTAATGCTCCTATCGGTTCTATGGCAAAAACATGTAGTAATTCTTAGGCTTTATTTGTTCTAGGAAGTACTACTCTTTGGATCATAGATTCAGGAGCCTCTGATCATATGACAAGCTGTTCTCAATTTGATTCGTATTATCCATATTTCGGTTATGAAAAACTCAGAATAGCTGATGGCAGTTTTTCACCTATTGCAGGAAAAGGCAATATTAAAATTTCAGGAAAAATCTCTTTGAAATCAGTTTTACATGTTCCAAAACTTGCATGTAATCTTCTTTCTGTTAGCAAATTGTCTAAAGACTCTGATTATTTCATTCTTTTTTCTCCTTCCAATTGTGTTTTTCAGGACCGGAACTCGGGGAAGATGATTGGAACTGCTAGAGAAATAAATGGGTTGTACTACTATGATGGAACTGGTTCTACGAATAAAACAGCTCATGGATTAGGTAGAACAAGTTCAAGCTTTGTCTATGATCAAGTTGTGTTATGGCATAAAAGATTAGGGCATCCTAGCTTTCCATATCTCAAATCTTTATTTCCTGAACTATTTAAAGGTATTGATTGTTCAAAACTTCATTGTGAAGCTTGTAATTTAGCTAAAAGTCATCGTGTTTCGTTTCCAATAAAACCATATTTTGCTTCAAAACCATTTTATTTGTTGCATAGTGATTTCTGGGGCCCATCCAAAGTTAACACACTTTCTGGAAAAAAATGGTTTGTAACATTTATTATGATCACACACGAGTTTGCTGGGTTTATTTGTTGGAAAAGAAATCTGAAGTTGAACAACGAGTTAAAGATTTTTTCCACATGGTTGAAAATCAATTTCAAACAAAAATTGGCATTCTAAGAACGGATAATGGGACTGAATATTTCAACAAATATTTGAGAACATTTATTTTGGAAAAAGGTATTCTGCATCAATTCACTTGTCGTGACACACCAAAACAAAATGGTATTGCTGAAAGAAAAAATAGGCATTTACTTGAAGTTGCTCGGGCACTTATGTTTTCCATGAATGTTCCTAAATATTTTTGGGGTAATGCACTCTTGACCTCTTGTTATTTAATAAACAGAATGCCATCTCGAGTTCTGAAATTTAAAACATCTTTACAAGTTTTGAAAAATTATTTTTTCACATCTAAGATTACAGCAGATCTCCCTTTAAAGGTTTTTGGATGTGTTTGCTATGTGCATGTCCCAAATGTGTTTTGCTCAAAACTTGATCCCAAAGCTGAAAAATGTGTTTTTATTGGTTATGCTTCTAATAAACGTGGGTACAAGTGTTTTAATCCAGTCATAAAGAAATTTTTTGAGAGCATGGATGTCAGGTTTGTCGATGATCACTCTTTTTTTCAAAAAATTTTTCTTCACGGGGCGAACTTAGTTGAGGAAAATAATTTTTGGGAAACTTTACCCATTTCTTTAACTAATTCTGTTATGGAAACTAGGGTTAGCACTATTAATCCTACTTTGCCAGAGGTTACTTTATCAGAGACAGAGGGAGAAGTACTTCTGACTGATCATAATCTAGTGGATCATAATCCTCAACATAAGCTGCAGGTTCATACTAGGAAGAAATTCCATAAAGTTACTACAGCCCCAGTTATTCCTTCAGCAGATGTTCAATCAGCTTTGCCGAATAATGGCCCTACAACTCAGAGTAACCTTCCTCTACTTCCACTCCTTCTGATCTTGATCTTCCAATTGCTTTAAGAAATGGAATCCGAACACGCACTAAACATCCTATTGCACAATACTTGTCATATGAAAAACTGTCAAAAAATCATAGAGCATTTGTGTCTAGGATTTCTAATATGCTTGTTCCAAGAACTATTCAGGAAGCATTAGGTGACCCGAGTTGGAGATTAGCTGTGATGGAAGAAATAAATGCTCTTAAAAGAAATAACACTTGGACAGTCATTGATCTACCGAAAGACAAAAAAGACGGTTGGGTGCAAATGGGTGTTCACAGTGAAGTTTAAAGCTAATGGAAGTGTGGAGAGATACAAAGCGAGACTAGTAGCAAAAGGATTTACTCAAACTCATGGTATTGATTACCAAGAGACTTTTGCTCCTGTTGCTAAAATTAACTCTATTAGAGTACTTCTTTCTCTTGCAGTTAACTTCAACTGGCCACTTCATCAATTTGATGTAAAGAATGCGTTTTTAAATGGAGAATTGCAAGAAGAAGTATATATAGACCTGCCTTCCGGATTTGAAGAAAAATTTGGAAAAGGCAAAGTGTGCAAATTAAAACAGTCTCTGTATGGATTAACGCAGTCTCCTAGAGTTTGGTTTGAGCGTTTTGGTGATGTTATCAAGAGACATGGTTTCTCTCAAAGCCAAACTGATCACACTCTATTTTTTAAACATTCCATCAACGGTAAAGTAGCTATTTTGATTGTGTATGTAGATGACATAATAATGACAGGGGATGATTCTCTTGAGATTAGCAACTTGAAGAGGAAAATTGTTGCCGAATTTGATATTAAGGACTTGGGAAAGCTGAAATATTTCCTCGGGATGGAGTTTGCAAGATCCAAGGAGGGAATTTTTGTCAACCAACTCAAGTATGTGCTTGATTTACTCAAAGAAATAGGAATGACCGGTTGCAAGGCAACAGATACGCCAATCGAACCTAATGTAAAGTTGAAAATAGTAGCAGCTAATGAGATAATGGACAAAGATCGTTATCAAAGATTGGTAGGGCGACTAATCTATTTGGCTCACACTCGACCTGACATAGCTTTTGCAGTGAGTGTTGTGAGTCAATTCATGCATTCACCTGGACCAACTCACTTTGAAGCCGTATTCAAAATTTTGAGATACCTCAAAAGAACTCCTAGAAAAGGACTTTTGTTCAAAAAAGGAGAACATCTTCTGATAGAGGCCTACACAGATGCAGATTGGGCAGGAGATGTAAATGATAGAAGATCCACCTCAGGTTATTGTACCTTTGTAGGCAGAAATCTGGTTACTTGGAAAAGTAAAAAACAAAGTGTGGTGGCAAGGAGTAGTGCTGAAGCAGAATTCCGCTCTGTGGCACATGGATTCTGTGAAGTGTTATGGAT